>JAMPIV010019474.1:0-97062 GCA_024509875.1 Oreohelix idahoensis | reverse complement strand
AAATTTCTTTATTTAAACAACAAATTTTTAACATGAAGAACGTTAATAAAATGACCATGAACAGACGTTTATATAAAGGATGACCACTTACGAACCGTTTGTATAGATGACCATGAACGAGACTATATAAAATACCATGAACGAGGGACGTTATATAAAGATGAACCATGAAAACGAGGGACGTTTAATATAAAGATGACAATGAACAGACGTTGTATATATAAATGCGGACGTTATATGAACAATGAACGAGGAGTTATATAAAGATGACCACTAACGAGACGTTATATAAAGATGACCACTAACGAGACGTTATATAAAGATGACCATGAACGAGACGTTATATAAAGATGACCATGAACGTGACGTTATATAAAGATGACCACTAACGAGACGTTATATAAAGATGACCATGAACGAGACGTTATATAAAGATGACCATGAACGTGACGTTATATAAAGATGACCATGAACGAGACGTTGTATAAAGATGACCACGAACGAGACGTTATATAAAGATGACCATGAACGAGACGTTATATAAAGATGACCACTAACGAGACGTTATATAAAGATGACCACTAACGAGACGTTATATAAAGATGACCATGAACGAGACGTTATATAAAGATGACCACTAACGAGACGTTATATAAAGATGACCATGAACGAGACGTTGTATAAAGATGACCATGAACGAGACGTTATATAAAGATGACCATGAACGAGATGTTATATAAAGATGACCATGAACGGGACGTTATTTAGAGATGACAATGAACGAGACGTTATATAAAGATGACCATGAACGAGACGTTATATAAAGATGACCATGAACGAGACGTTATATAAAGATGACCATGAACGAGATTGTAACAGACCGTTGTCATCCTCTGACATCTCAAGATTCTTCTCATCTGTTGTCTCAAGAGGCTTGGCATAATATTGTCTCTCTATGTTGGAAGTTTGAGAATATGTCTACTCATGACATTTTTCTCTCACAGTCAAAGTCATTTTTTTTTTAAATACATGTCATTAACTGTTTGCCTGGTTCCATCAAACACGACATTCCAGCCATATTCAGGTGTCCTATAGTTACAGTAAAATAATCAGTTTCTGCTTGATTTAAAGGAATTTACCCAGGTAAAGATTAATGTAGATTATGTGTGTAAGTTGTTGATTATTGTGTTATTGTAAACATTACGTGGATACAATGGGTGGAGTGTAAATATCGCATACGCCAAATTGTCACTGCCTTAGTTACCTGAACAATGGTTGTATACGGCATAATGGGCGGGGCACCAATGGTCGCAGCGTTACAGTATAAGGGGAATGGCCTATAACATGTTGTCAAGAAGATCTCTAGAAATTACCTTGTTAAGACAGAAAGAGACCCATTCGAGATAGGGACGAGAAGAAGAGAAGGCGAATGCTCTCCACTGGATAGTATGTTCTAAATAAATCATGGACAATTTTCTATTTCCCTACGACTTTAGCTTCTTTCCCTGATCCCGTTAACGAAAATGCCACCAGCCTCCTAACTAAAGGATTTTACCTATGAAATACTTAACTCAGACAGCACGAGTGATACATTAAATAACTTGGTACCAATCTTCGCGGCTATAGCATTTATTAGTTAAATATATATACATAATGGGTTACTGTAGCGTGAGGTTATTAATTGGCTCTAGGATCAGTATAGTACTGACAAATACAGAAATAGAAGTTCTGCAGAAAAATTGTGAAGTCCCAGTGTATGAGAGAACTACTGGTATCTCAAATTAGTTACGGCTGTGAATGATCTGATCTCGAAAAAATTAGTAGAGTGGAGACAGTCATAAATTGCCACCCTGCTGTGTAACTAACTGTGTTATTAAAACAAGGAAACAGATTTCACTTAACAATTATAAAATTGACAAGTCGTTCAAATACAATTTCCTTATTTATTAAGTATATACACTATCTACTCTTGTGCTGAAGGGTGGATGTTGAAAAATGGAATGCAATGGATTTGTAAGTTTGCAAATGATTTACATATATTTATATATACAAGGTGTTTATAAAGTCTCTTTACAATTTAACAAATTTATTACAAAGGCAAATGAAAAGACAAATATGTGGAAATTATTACAAAATGAGAAGTAGATATTGAAGTGTTTTTTTTTTTTGCCTCATTTAATACACCTCTATATGGGCACCATTAGTTGCACGAAGCACATCAAGACGGTACTCAATTTCTTGCCATGTTCGCTGTAGCATAGCCTCATCAATGGTGGCACTGGTATCAGTGATATTTTGTTTTAGGTCAGTGATGTCCCGTATCTTTGTTCGATACACGATATCTTTAACATAACTGCAATAGAAAGAAGTCCAGGGGAGTGATATCTGGTAAACGAGGTGGCCAGGGAATTGGGCCATCCCTTCCAATCCACCGGTCTGGAAATGTTTGATTTAGGAACCCACGAACATGCAGTCCCCAATGTGGTGGTGCACCATCTTGCTGGAAAATGATGGTTGGTTGAAGGTCATCTAGTTGTGGTGCCACATATTCAGTCAAAAGGTCAAGGTAAACATTTCCAGTAATTGATGTCTCTTTTGAAGAAAAATGGACCAATGATTCGATTGCACATGATCCCACACATTCACCTTTGGACTATCTCAGTAAAGTTCCCTAGTCACATGGGGGTGTTCTGATCTCCAGATTCTCACATCATGTGTGTTCAGTTTCCCTGAAACATGAAAGGTTGCCTCATCACTAAAACAAACTTGGGTGAGGAACGTTTCATCCTTAGAAATTCGTTCCAGCATGTTAACTGCAAACTCTTTTCGTCTTGTTTTATCATTTGGCTCGAGTGCCTGTAAGAGTTGCACTTTGTAAGCGTACAATCGCAAGTTCTTGTGTAGGACTGTGTGCACTGTTGAACGTGGTAGCTCTAACTTTGATAACCACTGAGTACATAGAACAAATCTGATTAAGATATCTCATCAATTGCCTTTGAAATAAATTTGTTAAATTGTAAAGAGACTTTATGGACACCCTCTATATATATATATATATATATATATATATATATATATATATATATATATATATATATATATATATATATATATATATATATATATATATATATATATATATATATATATATATATATAGTACAACGTCTTCCAAATTATGGTCTGGTCCACGGTGTATATTTGAGCTCATGTTTTCATTCTCACACTGGAGTGGGCAATCTAAATGAAACACACCGCTGCCATCTTTGAAACGTGTCTGACGCAGCAGATGTAATGGGAGACAGTCCTCTGTTGTTATACATCTCGGCGCTGTCTGACACCAGAAGAAATCACCTTTTTGAGCACAAAACCGTAAGAAGTGTGAGTAGGGCAATGGATATCGTGAGATGTAACCACCAGTGGGCGGAACTTGAATTAGTGGGCGTCTAGAAAGATAACACAGCCATACAAAAAAAAAAAAAAACTTTTTTGGTGTCAAACATTTTACTCTTGATTGTACATAAATAAGGCCTGCTCAATCCAAATATCACATTTACTTGTCTGTAGCAGCTCTAGTTTTTGAGATACAGACATTTTTATATTTCATTAATACAGGGTGACCCAAAAAGTGCGCGCGCGGGCCCGGTTTTTTTGGGTCACTGTTGGGTTCGTTTCTAACGTTCAAGAGTGTTATTTACGCGAATGGTTTTAATAGAACGAAAATGTCATAAATGTTCTTCAACACGAACACCATTGTACATATATTTTATTGAACGTGACATACGACGTTGAACAAGACGGTCATATTTACAGTTGCAAAAAAGGTCATGACATCAAAATGTTGATCATTGACTTTTCAAGTTAATGAAGATCCTCTACAATTAAGTCCTCTCATTCAAGTGACTAAAGATCGATCACTTCATTTGCCATAGCATATGTATTGTAGTAACGTCCGTTGACCTTCTCTCAAGGACGTATCCTATGACCAACGGATTAATTCTCACTGAGTAATATTTCTTGTCATACTCGCACTAATTCCAGACTTCCTTCATACAATATTTAGGTAGCATAGATATATAACAATCCAAACAAAGTCATCCACAACAATACGACCAGGTTAGAGTTCTGTATTGACCAACCTCTCTGTATCCATGCCACGACTTTGGCATTTACGAAAATACGGCATATAAACATAAGAAGTATGCAAATCAATTAACTTTGTTTCTTCGTAGGAATCCTTCCCTCTACGGTAATTCAAAAGGGCTAACGACTCCGTCTGTCCATTCTAGGAAGGACATACTGTGATGACTTCCCGCTAGATCAGAACTATGAGCGGCCTTATACATTAATTTACTCAATAAACATTCAATGACATGGGGCGACACTTACATGATACTTCTACTCTTGGCTGCATCATGAACCAGTAGAGATCATACAAAAGTAATGGCTTCTTCCAAACTTGCCAATAAAATATTCCAAGAAATATACCTCGGACATAAACACAGTCCGTACTGCCCCGAGCTCACATGACGTCACTCTCCCAAACTAGGTTACACGTGCGTCCAAAGCAACTCACACTGCATTGTGCCCGTCAGTGCGTGAATCAATCGAACGCACAAATAATAAAATATATTAAGACTGGTGCGTACATTTGGCAGGACCGAAGACTACCCCCTTAGGTAATAAATGTACGTAACAGTCACCCTGTATTATTACAATATTTTCTATATAAGGATACGTAAAAAAAACTATTGCTGTCTAGTCCATTACAAAAGAAAATTGCTTGTTTACTCTCAGTTTCAGTTTTCCAAGAATCTTCCCATAATTGCCCTTTTTAGGTTTTAAGCCACTGCATGCATGTTAGTATGCTACTTATTTTATTACACTTCTAACAGAGAATGGCATCATCTTCAAAAAGAGCATGTTTTCTTTCACCACATTTATTTTTTTTTTTTTTTTTTTTTTGTGTGGAGAGTACACTTTCAAAGAAGAACATAGGAAGCATATTACTGTTTTTGTGAAAAAGGCATACTTTGCTTACTTTAAAGTAAAATTAGGTGACCAGGACAAGTCTTGGGCTCCTCATATTGTTTGCAAAACACGTGTTGAACACCTGCGACAGTGGACTTGTGGGAAAAGAAAATGTTTAAAATTTGGAATTCCAATGGTTTGGAGAGATCCCAAGAACCACTAAGATGACTGTTATTTCTGTGTTGTGAATATTAAGGGAATTAATGGAAAAAAATCACAAAAAGTGGAAATATCCAGATTTAGATTCTGCTAGACGACCTGTTCCACACGGAGATGACATACCAATTCCAACTTTCAGTCAGATTTCGGATTCCCTGCTAGAAGATGAGACAGCAGCGGCATGTGGAACGACAAGTGACAGTGATAGTGATTTCGAAGATGATTTTTCAGATGCTCAACGCTTCGACCAGCTTGAACTAAATGATCTAATCCGAGATCTATATCTCTCCAA
Source organism: Oreohelix idahoensis (assembly GCA_024509875.1). Classification (NCBI taxonomy): domain Eukaryota; kingdom Metazoa; phylum Mollusca; class Gastropoda; order Stylommatophora; family Oreohelicidae; genus Oreohelix; species Oreohelix idahoensis. The sequence goes on along the minus strand of JAMPIV010019474.1, from coordinate 91,580 downwards.
TGAATCTTCAGAACTTTTGGCTTCAAGATTGAAAGAAAAAAAATTACTGACTGCTGAAACAAAGGTTACATTTTATCGCAGCAGAGAGCAAGGTTTTATTCCATTCTTTTGTAAAGAAAACAACCTTGTGTTTTGTACTAATGTAGAAGGTCTTGTTAACAAAATGGGTGTAAGTTATACACCAGATGAGTGGCGACTTTTCATTGACAGCTCTAAAGGAAGTTTGAATGTTGTTCTCTTACACAATGGTAACAAATATGGCTCAATTCCAATTGCTCATTCTACTACAATGAAGGAGGAGTATGCTACAATATGCACAGTTCTTGAAAAATTGAAGTATTTAGAACATAACTGGATGGTTTGTGTAGATCTTAAAATGAGGAACTTCTTGCTTGGCCAGCAAATGGGATTCACCAAATATTCATGCTTTATATGTTTGTGGGATAGCAGGGCAAAAGATATGCACTGGACAAAGAAACAGTGGCCATTGAGGGATGAATTTAAAGTTGGAGAAAAAAATATTGTCAATAAGCCTCTCATTGATCGAAAAAGAATTCTACTGCCACCATTACATATAAAGCTTGGCTTGATGAAGCAATTTGTTAAGGCACTGAACAAAGATGGTACCTGTTTTAATTACTTATGCAGAAAGTTTCCAGAATTGAGCATAGACAAACTTAAAGCTGGAATTTTTGATGGACCTCAAATTAGAAAGTTAATAAACGATCCAAATTTTATTGATTCCATGAACAAAACAGAGTCCACAGCCTGGTCATCATTTGTTTTAGTTGTGCAAAACTTTCTGGGTAACTTTAAAGCAGACAATTATTCTGAATTAGCTGGAAACATGCTGTCGAGTTTTTGTGATCTTGGATGCAACATGAGCATAAAATTGCACTACCTCCATAACCATTTACATTTATTTCCGGAGAATCTTGGCGACTTTAGTGAGGAGCAAGGTGAAAGATTTCACCAAGATATAAAAACAATGGAAGAGAGATACCTGGGACTTTGGGATGCCCACATGTTGGCACATTACTGTTGGACCCTTAAGCGTGACTGTCCGGGCATATCACATTCCAGGGAGTCCTCGAAAAGATCCTTTTTGCGTGTTGACTAAACAAGTGCTAGTGATAAAGTTTTATTACATTTTTGGTAATATATGCACAGTAATGTACATATAATATGAATGCAGACTAAAGTCAAAATGCTACTGATAGCACCTAACTCTAGGATTGTACATAACAATTGCACTACTGATATGGTCATTCTTAGTTATCTCAAAAACTAGAGTCATCCATACTGAGCATAGGACTCCTGATTTGCTCCCTAGAGGGATGGGTGGAGCTTTCCCTGACATTTTGACATGGCTATCATGTGGTACAGTGAGAGGCTTGGGTCAGAGCTAAGGAGTAGCCAGATCGCCTTCTTGTACAAAAACGCGCCCTAGTACAATAACCAAGTGAGGTCCGGTCTGTTGCAAAGTTGCGACTGTGCTAAGAGAACTAACGACAAAGAGGTATGCTTGCATATGAGTACATTTTTATAATACTATAGATTCAGTAATATTAGACGTTTCAAGTTTAAGAGTTATTGCTTATTAGCGTTTGTCTATCTATAGTTTGATACAAGCAGATTTGCGATGTGTGTGTTGTCAACTGTAATTTCACGTATATATATATATATATATATATCTCATCGCTATTTTCAACCGTGAGACTGTGTGTTAAATGTGTATAGTACAAAGTGAATTTATAAGAGGAATTCTAGAGTCTCATTGCGCTGTATACACGTGTGTATTTATTACCATTATTATTATTATTTGTGTAGTGTTAAGTAATAGTTATATTGCATTCCTGTGAGCCGTAAGTGTGGTTAATTTTACATCAGGATTTTTGTGAGAGAAAGATTAGCGTGCCCTATAGCTCCGTGAGTAGTCAATGCCTGTGACATTTAGTATAGAGCTGTAAGAATAGAGTATATATCTGCTTGTTCTTAAGAGCAGCTAGGCCTCTCACACATGGTCATATAAGTGCATGTACTTGCATATTTTCACACATATGTATGTATTATTACGTAGATGATGTTTGTCCTTTTAGTCCGATGCTAGTTTATTTTGTTTCATTTTATTTCAGAGAGTCCAGCAGTCTGTGCTGGGTTACATGGTGTTACGTAGAAAATACCTAAATATCTAGGTTATACGGTGTTGTATAGGAATTACCTACAGAAAGTAAACTTGTGGACAACATTGTTTTCTGTATGATTCATATGTTACCTGATAGGGTTTCATTAATAAAAGTGGGACCCCTGTCATCAAGAGTTTTTCTGTGACTGCGGAACGTGTGTGAAAGTAGGTCAGGGAGAGTGACGACAACATTACACATGAATTCTTATTCTCCTTCACACATCGTCATCGCACCGTCATATATATATATATGGATGTTACAGCGTTTTTTCACCGTGCATTTTATGTCTAGTGATCTTTGAAAAGCCGGTCGGGAAAGACCGAAAGGAGTGGCGTAGATAGCCGACCCAACGGGTCATGTGACTACCGGAAGTCTGGGGAAAAGGCACACAATTGGGATTAGAAGGTAGCCTCTTGTTCGGGAAGGACGTTTTTCCTTATGCCATCTGAATGGCTGTGTATTCTGTATTAGAGTACTGCGAAATTAGTGCCTGTCATGTTATCTGGTCTTGGTGATAGTTACGTTGTTTAGTCTACAGTAGCTGTAGTGCCTAGATAGAATTATCTTCAAGCCATAGTTTGATAAAATTTCGATGATTCAGAGATTGTCATTGTCATAGCTCTTGCGCTCGGGTGAGCGATATTCATAGTAACCGTTTGAGACATAGTTTGTACCTTTGTGCGTGGAGGTTATAGCATTGGCTGCTGAGGCAGGTTTACTTTGGTATTTACATACTTGTATATGTTGTGTTATGATGGCCGTTTGAGGCCCTGTTGTGTATTACTACATTAAAGGGAAGTATGTGTTTAAAGATGTTTATTACTTATGTCAGCCAGTGAGTGTGTGCGGTCATACCATTGGAAGGGCGAGCAAGAACTTTAGTGCTATAAATCCACACAGCTGTGGGATAACCCTTGGAGTGGGGAGGGATGGGTAGCTAGCACCTTTTCGTTTCCACCCCCACCCCCCTTCCCCGTGTGTCCTCCATGACAAACGGGTTTCTGACAGATATATGTATGTTTGTATATATATATATATATATATATATATCTATTTTTATATATATATATATATATATATATATATATATATATATATATATATATATATATATATATGTATATATATATATATATGACCGCGCCATCTTGTCATCACAAATGTCTCCGTGGTTCACTGCCTGATTACTACCAAAATCTAGAAGAAGATTTATTACTAGGCCACAATAAAGCCTAAAAATTAGTTGTGTGTTATATTTGATAGTTGTGGTGTATATTTGTGTCTTTGCTCCTTTAAAAGCAATAATCGCGTGTGTTATTTGCGTGGCGCAATTAATACGCGCAGCGCACTAAGTTAAGTGATTCGTCCTAGGGCCTATATAAGAAGTGCCTAGCCGGCGAACGAGTCTCTCTCGTTGCCAGTAACAGCAAAGAAACCAGATAACAAGAGTCGATCTACAGTATAGATGATCAGAGTTTTATTGTTGAATCGGGTCGGTTGCGAGTGTGCTTACCTGATTTTCAAAAATTAAAAAAAAAAGTACTCTATGCAGAGACACTTGTTTTTTTGGAAATTATTCCAGAAATAAAACAGTTTTTTATGCTATTTGTAGACTTCAACATTTACGATTTTCAACACTTATATTCGAGGGATTGCAAATTCTCTTGAGGCACGATAGGTTGATTTCTGAGGACTGCGTTGAACACGAGGCCTACGCCGTGTTTTATATACCAAGCTTTGATGCTTTTAACATAAAAAGGAATTTCGCTAGATTTACACTACATGGGGGCTTGAAGGGTCTATAAACCATGCTTAATTCTTCACAAAAGGTAGGATCAGATATTGAACGACCCTGCAGTTCTTGACTTAAATTAACGGGATAAAAGCGTTTTGGTCACTGGTGGACCACTACTGCCTAGCTAAGGGGAGGCAATCCGTTACAGCCATAGTAGTTGGTGGCAGCAGTTGAGGGTACTATCTCTGGAACAAGTGAAGGTATAAGTGGCCTGAAGTCGACGCTAGACACCATCAGTAGACGTGTGTCAGAGACGCAGGACCAGCTTCGTAGACACCCCCTGATACTCCTGGGAACTTGCGCGCCTTTCAAACATGACCAGTGACGTGGGAGATCTAGTCTACAGAGAACCAAAATATCAGAAAGAGCAGAAACCTCATGCAGCTAAGTAGAACATAAAAGCTGCCAATTAACCTCTTAAAAACACTTCCATCACATCAATTGATGATAATTTTTTTTTACTGTTGAACCTAATTGATTATTAAATTTTTTGCTTGTAAATATACAAATTTAAAGTTGATTTACTCATTTTGAATGTACTGCCGTTGTGTGTCTCGGACCACTTCTTAAATAAAATCAAACAGAGCTATACAATAATAATAAGATTTCCTCTGAGTAATTCAGGGTGGGGGCTTGAAGGAGCTGATCATTTATTGCAGAACCCTTTTTTCACAAAAGGCAACGGATCAGATAGTAAGTTAACAACTGCCCCGCCTCATGCAGCATTGTTCTCGGTTTCTGAAATATCTTATTGTTTCGTGACAGTGTAGCTGAAGGTTGCACGATAAGATGTCTAGGCGAAAGAGTTCATAAAATACCTCAGAATACAATTGGCCTAATGGAATTCTAAGAATACTACAAGTCCATCGTCCACAGTCAACGTAACTTTTATTGATATTCACAAGTGGGCTGCATAACACGTGATCATACGTGATTATCATACTGAAATTGATCCTTATATTACTTAATTCATCAAAATATTCAGTGGCCTTAGTTTGTCCATCTTATAACAACTGATCCGCTGCACACCCCAGTGTTAATTATATTTTATGCTAGTGCGAAGTATACAACGTTAATCATATCGACACATTTAAATTCTTACATATCATTCGTACATCACTGATCCAATATATGATCCTGTCAGTCACTCTCTTCAAGTAGACAAGTGAATACACTTTGAAACATGTCATAACAAGACACTGATCAAAGAATCCGACACTCTTTCTTCACAGATCCAGAACACAATGAATAATGTTGCTACCATAAACAATCCTACGTCATATCATAGTGCGCATACACAATCGCATCGGGCTCATTTAGTTCACCACTAGAGTGTTCACATATAATATACTAAATGATGCGTAAAACGAGTCTCAACAATTTGCTTCCCTAACTGCGAAAAAAACGAAGTTTTTTTTTTTTGAAGTAAAGAGGTTCGCAAATCTGAGATGCAATTAAAAAAAACAGTAATATTCAAGCACGTGATTGAGTACTTAAGTACTGATGATGGGAGCAGCGCTGGTGTAATGGTTACAAAGTTGCGCTAGCGACCAGGTTTTCAAGGTTCAAGCCCGGGCACTGTCGTCTGTAGGAGTGTCGTCGACCGGGATTTGACTGAATAACCTGAACGGTTATCCTGCAGATAAACCCTTTGTGGATGGGAAGGAGCGAAGCTCCTGACCGGGTTAGAAGGAAAGTCCACTGGCTCCCCGGCCTCGCAATGACGTGTCCAAAAGGGCTGGAAAGCTCGAGTGCCGCAGGTTAGAGAAACAAAAAAAAGTACTGATGATTGTTATCAATAGAGTCCGTCCATTAAGTAAGTTTTATTTCTTAATGTTCATTTACTGATTACTAAATCCTTCCGCAAACAATTGGAACCTAATATATGTCCGTTGCCGAAGAATGAACATTACACTTGTGACGAAAGTTCTGACAGAAAATCAATTAGCACGAACTATGTCCATAGGAAAATAATATTTCGATTACTTATTAAAAAAGATTTTTTTACTGTCAATGGTCACCTATAACAATAGTGTATTAGATTATATCACACACACACACACATATATATATATATATATATATATATATATATATATATATATATATATATATATATATATATATATATATATATGTATGCGTGTGTGTGTGTAACCGCGCCATCTTGTTATCACCATTGTCTCCGTGGTTCACTGCCTTCTTACCACTACATCTTGTGAAGGTATCCAAGCAATTAAGACTGAACATCCTCTGGAATAAAAGTATGTAGTAGCCAGAAATATCTCCTCTGCTATATCAGGTCTACTACATTCTCGTAAGTTTTTAAGTGCTTTAAAAGAGAATCAGTTAAAACTGTTAGTTTTTTGGGAGGGTTATTAGAGAATTTTTCTAGTGCTTTCAGTATTGCTACCATCTCTGCAGTGAAAATGGATGCTATATTCTTTTGCCATTTTCCATATTGGAATATATATTCTTATCCCCAATTTGCCATCCTGTCCCTGGGATCCATCTGTGTACACAGTAATGCTGTCTTTTGATATTTGTTGTATATATTTATTGGCTGTGTTTTTAATATTTTCTATATTATTTGTTTTCTTCCTTCTGATATATATCTAAAAATAAAGCAGAGTGGGATACACATCTAAAATGAAGACAAGCATATAATATGTTGAAGGCTCCAACAAGAAAATGTCAGATATCTAGGGAATTGAAAATTCCCAGTAATTTAGAAACTTCTCAGACTACAGCTGGGAAAAGGCTATTTCAGAATAGAAGAACCTTACTGTGCAGTATGTCTTTAAGACAATAATATAAAACATTTCTTGTTAAAATGTAAGAGGTATGAACAAATGAGAATACCAATATTAGATTATTAGCAAGCATCCAACTTACCTATCAGTATAGAAGAAGTGTTAAGAATAGACAGACCTAGGGAACTGCACAATATAGTCAAACAATATTTAACACGAACAAATGTTAATATATAGTGGCTGGGAATGTGAAGGTTTGATGCTCTTCCTACAATGCATATGACTTTTAACAGATGAAAGGCAATTAAATATCTGTTAAAGTCAGTTATATAACTGGAACCACCAGGCCTTTACACCCCTCCACTTTAATATTATTCTTGTTCAGAGTTTCTTCCTGATTCTTTTTTTTAAACGTATAAGCATAATTGTGATTGTCCCTATTTACAATACATCACCCCTCGTGTGCCGACGGTCAAGATAATATGGGCCTAACACCATATTCCCAATATGCCTCAATGGGCGTGTAACAGGTTCCTTTACCTTTACCTATTTACAATGATTTGACAAATGTGATGCCACTTTCTCATATCGGCAGTTGTTCATATTATTTGGAATTGAAAACAATATATATCCTAATTATAACCCATCAGAGGTTGAACGGGATATTTTTTCTTCATTAATTTAAAAAAAAAACCACAACATCTTCAAGAGGAAGATATATTCCTAGGCCACAATAAAGTCAAGAAATAGTTGTGTTTTATATTTGTGTTTTCGCTCCTTCTAGAGCATCCATCGCGTGTGTTATTTGCGTGGCCCAATTACTACGCGTGCGCACTAAGTTGAGCGATTAGCCCTAACGGCCTATATAAAGAAGTGCGATGGTCAGCAGAGGACCTCTTTGAAGATCGGTCCAGAAGATGAAGTGTCGGTAGAAGATGAACAAACACAAGACATGTGAGTTTGATTTTAAAGCAAATTAGCATTAGTGTTCTGTAGCTTTGCAATTATATTCAGTGTGACTGTTCTGATGTTTGAGAAAATAGATGTATTTCCAAAGGAGATTTCTTCCAAGACATTAGATTTAATTTTAAATTTAGAGCTGAGTGAAAATAATGTGTGGATAGATTGTACTAGTGTTAAGTCCAAATCACAGCTGTGAGAGTTTAGTAGCAATTATTTCATTCATTAGACCGGGCAAGAAAAGCGAATATAGTATGAACCACTTTCATTCGTGAGGCCGTGCAGAAAAGCAGTCTACTACTAATATTAACAGTTGGCAAGATGGCAGCCATGGCGACGTGTTAAATGTGCATAAAGGCGGCACCTGTGAGTCGACAATAACACGCTTAGTTACTACGTGTTGTAGGCCTATAATGTTACGCTATTTTATATTGGGTGAATTGACACCTGGGTGAAGGCAGGATAATGTAATTTTCTTCAGTAATAGAAGGGATAGTTTAGGTTAAAGTTTAATTCACGATAATTGTTTTATTGTGTTAGTCAAGGCTAGTAACAACTGGTTGTGTATGGTACATAGTTTTCGTGTTAAATTTCCTTTAGGTGGCGTATTTAGTTCTAGTCATTAATATGCCATGAAAAATGATACCCCTACATTTTTTGAGCCCTGAAGCTTGAACTGTTATGGGGCCACTTCGCAACCAGCAACAAGGTCTGGGTATATGTGGACTAAAGTCGCTTTTGGGGACCATCCGAGATTAGGGGCCTTGAAGCTTAAGATTCATTAGTTTCATAGTAGATCCGCCACTGCCCCTACTTTTGGTACGTGGAGACATTTGAGACATACACGTTCCTGTTTGCTCCATGCAGAGCAGGGCGACACCTGTGCGGCTGAACCCAACAGAAGCCTGCATGAAGCATTTATATGCTATGGCAGTGGTTTGTTTCTTAACAATGTGTTTTATATGATGAGCTCCCAATCTCATCAGTCGGCATATACGACATGCTTCAGAGTGCAGCGACGAATTTTTAAGTGGATCAGTTGCGAGGTGGTGGTTTATCCTCATTAATGAGAGTATCAATGTACATATCGTTTAATATTATTTTATGCATATTTCATTATTACTTAGTTATTGTTATGTGTCGGATAATTTATGAGAGTTCTTGGGTCCACTTGGGAACAAATTTTGTCTCTTCTCGCTCCTTATAGAACATATGGTCACCAGTGGGGCTGGCCTCCGCATGGAGACCGCACAAGCATTCAGACGCTCTTGCAGTAGTGGTTTCGGAAGCAATCTGTGTTACATGGTGAAATTGCCAGCCTCATGTACAACACCATTCTAGTCTGATTAGACGACATGCATGGGCTGAGTGTGTGTGCATGATAGTTGAATGTTTCAGGTAGCGTGGAAGAAGGACAGTTGACAGGTGAGAGCATGGTGTTTCTCATTATTTAACTATTATGATTTTAACTAGTTTTTGCTTTGTTTGCGTTTCAGATTAGCAATTGAGCACTGGCTGTGTGTTTTGTTTGTTTGGTTTGTTTGCTTACTTGTTTAATGTTTGTTCATTAGTTTGCTTGCTGGATTCGGGTCACTGACAGGGTTGGGTGAATAAATACAGCCCCTGCCTTAGAATCATAGTTTTATTGTTCGGGTCGGTTGTGATTGTGCAAGAAAGTGACCGCATATCACAACAGCATCATCATCATCTCGCCCACCCAATCATACACACACACACACACACACACATATATATATATATATATATATATATATATATATATATATATATATATATATATATATATATATATATATATATATATATATTGTCGTGAAACGTGTGTGTAAACCCACTTCTCAGTTAACTCACTATGTCGAGATACAAATATCCCTCAGCCAATCAACGAGCAACGTTCACCAGTCTCTGAGACAGAATAAAATTAGGCATAAGCCCTGTTTTTCGGATCTCGGTTGGGGGCCATCTTGTCTCCCAATATGGCGGAAAACAGGATACAATTAGGCATAAGCCCGGTTTTCCTGGGACTCGTCTCGGTCACGGATGGTACAACGGATTGTACTAAACTCCATGTAACCAATCAGCTTGCCACGCCGAGAACCAACCAAAAGCTTTCCTTAAGCAGTAAAAGCTTTCCATCTAACTATTTATACGGGACAGTTTATTCATAAACTCACACACACTCAAACACGAAGCCAGCACGACCTACTGGGACAAGAGAAAGCTGTCAACCTTTGATTTATTGCTTAACTGTGTGATCGGAAACTCTTGCTTCACTAAAGTCACTGGCCTGTTTAAATCTTGGAGGGTTTTATTCGTGTCATCCAACCTGAGGTCGTATGTCCAGTCAATCCAGCTGCCTGGAACTTCGCAGGAGCACAGTGATTGCACAGGAGATACATCTTTAGTCCCACTCAGTCTTGGGTGGGCTTACGAAACGATCATCAGCGGGTGTTGTGTGCAAGAAATTAAGGACAGAACTGTTTCAAGAGATGAGTACACATTAGTACCATTTCTGTCAGCAATTGTGAGCATTTAACTGTCAAGGACGAAAAAACTGAGTAGCATAGCAAGAGACAAAAATAACAGCATAGCTGATAAATTTTATATACTTAATTAACAGCACAGCTGATATAAATTTGTTTCCTATAATTGGAAAACTTGTTGTAATATATATATATATATATCTATATAAACATAAATATTTGTAAATCATATGTAAACTTACACATCCATTACATTCCATCTTCCAACATCCATCCTTCAGCACAAGAGTAGATAGTATATATACTGAATAAATAATAAGGAAATTGTATTTGAACGACTTGTCAATTTTATAATTGTTAAGTAAAATCTGTTTCCTTGTTTTAATATCACAATTAGTTACACAGCGGGGGTGGCAAGTTATGACTGTCTCCTCTTTACTAAATTTTCGAGACCAGATCATTCACAGCCGTAACTAATTTGCGATACCAGTAGTTCTCTCAGACACTGGAACTTCACCATTTTCTGCAGAAATTCTACTTCTGTATTGTCAGTACTATACTGATCCTAGAGCCAATAAAAACCTCACGCTACACATATCCGTATGTTTATTTCTCTCAAGTTCCCTTGGAATCGTGGGTACATCAGGACAGAATATCCACATAACATTCTCATTTCCCTCAATAATCAGTATGGTGTAACTGAAAGACTGTAACAAGAACCAATAAGGAGAGATTTTTGCGTTAAATAATGCGCCGATTGAAAATAAAAGTCAGGCGTCGATGATCCGTCTGTATGTAGTACGGGCGACCAAGAACATCTCTTTGCAGCCTTGTTAAACACCACATATCTGCTAGGAATTCCCGTTCTATGACTGAATAACGGTCATCCGCTTGCCTTAGACTCCAGTTGACATAAAAGACTGGATGTAGTCTGCCCTGGAAATTTTGAAATAGTCATCTACCACTTCTATCGGTCCTGAGAAGAAAAGGTATGTCAAGATAAAGTAACCGTAAATCTGGGTTACTAGAGAAACATTGTTTCATTTTGTGGAGTGCGTTGTCACAATGAACATCCCAAGCGATTTTATTGGGCATACCTTTTTGTATCAGAGGACAGAGTTGACGATAGTGACGAAAACTTAGGAATTAATATGTGATAGAAATTGTATAAGACTTAAAAGACTACTTATTAATTGCATCGTTACAGATAGACAAAGTGTAATCCACGAAAAGTGTAACAGATCATCCAAGAAAAAAAAATACCATCATAACAACATTGTTGATCGAATAGACTCCGAAAGTGACTAGCTGTAACAGCTTTAAAGAGAATAGAAGAAAAATAAATGACAGAGTAGCAAGGCAAAGAAAAATATTGATACTTGAGATAAACAAACCAGCTCAGACATCTTGAGCTGTTACGCAAACGTCCGGGAGAATGCACCCAAGAACGCAGTTATGTATCGCGTGGTGCGGAGTTTTGCAACAATCTCACATCGAGTAAATTATGTGCAAACTGGATCTGACTACTCTTTGTGTATTGCTTCTTCTTCTTCTTCCTCGTTCGTCCTGAAAAGGACGGTGGTTGCGTTGTGTCTGTTTACGCCTAAGCTGTGATATCTGCACCTTTCGGTCGACACATTCGACTTCAGCACGGCATTTTTTAGGGACCGGGTTTGCCTTCCCATTGCGATCCGCACTCGCTCAGCCAGACTGCACTGCTGCAGACTCTTGTGTATTGCAATCGTGTCGAAAGTGAACAGACGCAATTTTATGTTAAGAATTGTGTATTGTAAAAAGATATGCATTCAAGTAACATCAAATGTAGAATTATAAGGAAATTCTTCAATTTGTGCCAAGTTGCGTAGTGTGTTAAGTGCGCACCTTCCCGGTGCGGTTCTGTGCTAACCGATCACCAGAAGTCGTTCGGACAACGTATCACTGTGCATCAGAATCATGCGCAATACAAGCTGCGTGAATATGTACATTAGTTTCTTTTATAAATGACTGATCAAACATGTTGATGAATGGAAAATCAGTAAAGTCGTCGCCTTGTGTCTTTTCAGATACCAAAGGAGGAGCTTGACATTTATCCCTATCGTGTATCTTATTATGTGTACATTCGCATTTCCTAACAATAAATTTAGTGCACTTGACATAGTACTGATTTTTATTCTGAAGGAGGGTTGTATAATTAAAAGGGTGCTTATGAGCACTATGTGCATTAATAGATTGTGCCGTACGGCAAACACGGAGCAATGGGTGAAAAGGAAACTCCTGAGTATTTATCTAAAGATTGCTGGCGTGTCCAGTCGAACCACGAAGTCAACTAGTGGGTTAGGCAAAATACAGGCAAAAACATTGCCAGATAAAAATGGCGGTGGGGTACAGTTCAATCTGTCCTCCAAAAGTAATACATTTAGCAATAGCTTGGGATGAGCATTGTTGTCAACCAATGATTGACAAACGCTAATAGTAGTACAACATGTCTCTCGCAGAACTAAGACAGGGTGATTATTCACCAACCCAGGCATTACATGTACTTTATCATTCATAGATACCAATAAAAGAGCTAGTAAAATATGACCGCATGATAATCTAGGCTTAGCACCTGGTTCGTATAAAGTTCTGCACTCTACGCAAGCAGTTTTGTTGTCTAAATTTATGCTACATGCATTAGCGCGAATATCTTTATCTGCAACGTCATTATCCTTATCTGATTTGTTGCTGAATTGGCACGAATTTGCATGATTATGCTCTCTAATATAGGTACTTTATGACCATCCCTACCATTATTAGAATCTTGGCTGCTGTTGTAGTCGCGTGAGCAACTACAACATTTGCAATGATCCGAACTTTCAGATAATTGTTTACGAAAATTAAAATTATTTCTGTCTGATCCTTGAAAGATATTTCCTCTTGATCCGCGCCAGACACCTCTGTCATACTGGTTATAGTAATGTCTTTGATATCCCGGTGACGAAGATTTGTGATAAGGAAAATTATATCGCCCTCTGAACGAGTGCGATGCGTCCTTATAAAAGTATCTCTCTGTGCTATGACTGTGAGGTCTCATAAAATCACCTGAAGCCATGCGGCGACCTGCACAAACTGGTAACGCCTCTGTTGTGGCAGACTTACTTACCACCTGATCCAGAAGCGGAGTAATAAACTGCTGGCCAAGTCTTTAAATTTCTGTGATATTAGCGTGCCGTCGTTCGTGAAAGTAAGCCTACATATGTGCGCTACATGAAAACATTACCTTATCACTTTCGGTTTAACAGTCATATTTTATTTGTAGGTCAATGTATGACGTTTGTACACTTGTGATAAGTTGACTGGCAAGGTGGTTAAGGTTGCTCATCTTAAAGGCAAAGACTTCTGGATCCTAACTCAAAATATGATATCATCAATAATTTAGGTAACCTTGCTGTAAATGGTTACCTTATTATACCTTACAACTTTACCCTCGCTAAGAATTAAGCTTAAACCCAGTGAGTGAAAAACTTTCTTAGCATTTAAATTGAAAAGATTTAACATTTGCATGTTCATTGGTTGAAAAGGTTAATAATATAGAATGAAAATGTTTACCTTTACATCCACAATGTTTGAAAATGTTGAAAACTTTCATTATTTGAATATGTTTCCATAGACATCTATACTGATTTGAAAATGTTAATACTAGAATAAGAATGTATATCATTTCTTTCATCCTTCCCTCCCTGCTCCATATGGATATTGGGACTACCTCTTCTTTTCTTCCTTTATAAGAAAGTCCCATAAAACAGTGAACAGCCCTTGAAGTGGTGGTTCATGAAATCATCATTCTTTATACTGAGGTTGCCAGCCTCAAATGACTTGGACATCCACTAGCAATTTCCACATATTAATATTCACGTGGCAAAATATACATATTAATTCCCATTTTAATAGTGCAAAATATAGAATTTAAAATGTACAACTTACGCTAGTCTTTATGCTCACAGACTGCTTGATCAGAGAAAATGGTTAAGGCAACTTTTGAAGATACCTCTTATACGTGTTCTGAGATGTTGTTACTTTAGCAATAAGTTCCTACTTTGATTCCGTGTTTCAGTTTCCTTAAATTCCGGTTTTCCTTGTTAAAATGGTAGAATTTTCGTGGGTTAAATTCCACAAGATGCTCAAACAAAGACCAGTCATGATAAATGAAATAGGATTTTATTCTTCACTCTGTCTGGTCTGGTTGTTGTCTTGACGAGGCGAATTTCGCAGTGTTCTAAACTGACTAAAATGTCAGGTTATATTAGTTCACTCCCTCGCAATACTTTTTTTACGATTTAGGTAGGGTCCAATCAGGAATTTTGTTCTTCCTATATTTTGAATTGCCTCCAATCGTTTCACCAGCTGGATGTTTTGGTGAGGTAATTCAAATTATTACCTTTAAGACCGGTCCTGATATATGAAATATGATTTTATTCTTCACTCTGGCTGGTCTGGTTGTTGTCTTGAGGAGGCGAATTTCGCTGTGTTCTAAACTGACCAAAGTTTCAGGTTATATTTTAGTTCGCTTCCCCGCAATAATGTGTTACGATTTAGGTAGGGTCTAATCAGGAATTTTGTTCTTCTATATTTCTGATACCCTCCAATCGTTTCACCAGCTGCGTGTTTTGGGGAGATAATTCAAATTATTTCCTCAAGGAAAGTTTTGTGCATTAATGCAAAAGTGATGTCTCCTAAACATGGAAGTGACATTTTCGTACCATTTCGGCAATGTTTTTGTTTTTTTAAATACAACATCTTAATTTTATCTAAAGTAATGTCTTTGTAATAAGTGGTACAGGAAGCGATTATTTCAGTCTTGTCTCTCCAGAAATGAGTCGCGCTGACAAATAAGTTTTCTCCCCGTACTGTGTAAACAAAAATCGTCGTATTTCCATCATGGCGAAGACGCCATATTCGACTTATCAGCGATTAAACAAATTCGCTGAGCGATTTTTCGTGTGTAACAGGCGGTCTGGTATACGAGAATATTTATCACAGGATTGACGATTTATGTTACATCATCTGAGTACTCTTAACAATGTCAAGCAGGCAGACAAATATGACGACTTATTACTGTAGGGAGTGTAAGGTGAATTGAAACCACCAGCTATCTTCTTGATAGCAGAGGAAGAAAATGTTATGTGCCAATCACTGAAATTACACATAATCAGTACTCCCAACCAATGTAACTTTTTTTTTTTTTTTTTTTTTTTTTTTTTTTTTTTTTCGTACGCCCGCTAATACTCGAGGCGAAATCTCAGGTTATTATTAATATTTTAACCTGACATTGATTTTACGTGAGTATCCCTTTGTTTCTTGTACAGAGACAGGTGTCCCTCGCCATTCAGGCAAATACTCTCCGATTTCGGAGGTACCCATTAGAGCTGGGTCGGCTCAGGAGCCGCCAGTCCCTGGTCGACGACACTCCTTCAAATGTCCTCGCCAGGTCTCGAGTTAATCCAGTCCAAATCCCGGTCAACGAAAAATCCTCAAATGCCGTCGCCCGGGTTTGATCCTGTATCACTCGGTCGCCAGAGCGGTGTTGTAACCACTACGCTAGCGCGGCCCCCGCCAATGTAACTGAATACGGCAGGAGCGGAGAAGAGATCGACCTAAAATTCCGTCACAGGAATCCTAGAATCAGAGCACGGTCTTTTAGCTCTGCATATCTGGAGAGCCCTCTTGGATAGCGGGGAATGCACAGTGTGCCACACGCTTCTTCCTCTTTATTTGGAATCCAGATGTGACGATCCATTAAATGCTTGACAAGTTGGAGAACCTGAAGCTCAAGACTTCAACTCAACAAATTTCAGAATTGTAGAAAAGCCACAGGAAAAGCCTAGATCTACAGTGTAAATAATATTAAGGAGTCTCCAGCTTGGTATTGCTGCAAACGAAAGTAAAGCTCAGTAGCTCTGGTTCAACCACAACGCATTAATGATCACAAGACTGGGTTTCACTACTTGACCACACACACACACAAAAAATAAGCGTGACAGATAAGATAATTGTGATCTCATTAAAATATGCACTACAAGTCCAAAGATGTTAGTTCTAGATTAGAAATTTTCCACACAAGAAACAAAAACAACGACTTTTAATTGAGGGAAAAAGAAAAGTTAAACACGAACGTACAGATGTTAAATAATGTGAACAGAATTGTAACAGGTCGTTGTATTCCACGGACATTTCAGTTTGTCTCAAGTATTTTCTCGCGACGTCTGACAAAATAATGTCACTCCAGGTTGGATGTTTGATTGTTTCTCTACTCGTGACATTTTTTTGTCACAGTCAAGGTATATGTTTTTGATTCGCTTTGTTTGAAATATAAAATCATGATTTATTTTCCAGGTCACTTTAATGCATGTACCTTCTAACGATACCCATGTTTCCTTCAATTACACTTAGATGATATTCTGTTTTATGTACAGTACTTTATCCGGGTAGTAAATAATGCAGGTTGTTTTTATAAGTGTATTTGTTTCTGTGTTATTCAAAACCCTATATTATTATATCAACGAATGCATTGTTCATTATTTTTAGTCCGTGATGTTATATTTCATAGAGTGTAAAAATTTAAGTTGTCACATTCGCTGTGCCTAAGTTATTAGAACAATGGAAGTTGTCAACCTGAAACGTCTCATTACTCTGTCTTTTTTTTATGTACACATATTTTGTTGTAAACATTACGTTTACTTTGTAAACTATTGTTTGTCTTAGATTCTATTTAACTATGAATTTTACTGTTGTTTATAGCTTACAATTTATGCTGTGGTTGTCCTAATGATCATGCGAGGTTTATAATATATGGTTAGCATGCATGATTCAGTTTTAATAGCAACGAGTTAAAAGAGTTGCTGGAAATGATAAACGCAATAGTTGTAGACAGTAAAACTAAAGGACATCGCTTTCATAGTAAATAGACAGAAATAATTGTCATCTCAATGAAAATGACTTCTTCAGAAGGCATTGTCAAAATGAAGGGAACAATTGTAAAACAAGTCATAGATTAAAAGACCTAGGCGCAGACATAATATCCGGCGGCAGATGCATCTCAAAGGTGAAGTGTGGTGTATCCCGGGTCAAGAAGCATTTTATAAAATGAAAATGTTTTATGCAACAACACGTTGTCAATGCAAGAGTTCCTAAGTGTTATATTAATGTTCCTGACATAAGGAAGTGAGTCTTAGACAAGTATTAAACAAACGGGAAACACAATAGATCGAAACTACAGAAGTCCAGTTTTACAGAAGAATGTTAAAAAATACTTTGGACAGCAAATAAAAAAAGAATAATGGTAATGAGAATATGACAAAAGATGCCAATTTACAAAGCAACCTTATTACTGATGTCAGAGCCAACAATACACTTTCGGTAAGCATGCAAGGACAAGAAGAAAATCGGCTTTCCATATTAATGAAACTATAGTTTTCCTGGGATATAGGTCCACAAAATGCTCAAACCCAGGAATCCTAGGAACCTGAACACTAAATCAGAATAGGCGTCTGTTGTAAAGTAACACCCCAGACGACATGTAAGAGGCATCTTAAACAAGTTGCCTTAACTATTTTTCTACGTAGGTGTTACTTTTACAATTACCTCCATCTTACAGGAAATAGGAATGAAATTTAACGCTGCAACCAAGGTGGAGTGGGTTCAATTTTCTGCACATAACAAAAGGAAGCTGACACTTGAGAGTCATGATCCAAATGGGCCCAGCTCCCTTAAAGTGTGAAGAAGATAACGGGGCCGAAACACTTGATCGACAGAGTGACAACTTCTGATGATCAGATTGCCTACTGTTAGATCACTCTGTACAGAGTTTCCTACCCTATCTCTGAGTCAGAAGTCAGTACGTATTCTCAAAGAAATGAGGGCTAAGTTGTAAATTTTTAAATTCTATATTTTGTATTTATTAACATGTGAAAATTGCTAGTGGATGTCCAAGTCATACGAGGCTGGCAACCTCAGCATATAGTATGATGGTTTCATGAACACCCACTTCAAAAGTTGGTGACTGCTTTATACGGGTTTCTCATAGAGATCAAAAAGCAGAGGTAGTCATAAGTTCCATATGGAGCAGGGAGTGGATGATGATAGAACTCGTGTTATATTTATTATATTAACCTTTTCAACCAATGCATATATAAATGTAAACATGTTTTATATAAATGCAGTGTATGTTTTCCGCTCACTGGGATTAATATTAATGCTTAGAGAGGGTAACGTTTCGAGGCATTTGTGTTAGTGGAAAGAAAAAGTGAGGGGCGGCATCTTATTTAGTGTCAGGAAACCCAGAACTCATGTGTGTATTTTTTACTCTCTATTTCGTGATACTAGTAATAATAATAATAATAGCCCCTTCAGTCATAACTGACTATGGGAATGCGCCCCTGAGGTGACAGCCCTCAGCTGCTTATTTTCCTGGTGCTCCTTTCGACGTTTTCTCCTCACCTCTGCTTCTTGTGTGAGCCTCTCTTCGCCCAATCTGAGGTGGCGCCGTAAATAGCATCGCCACTTAGTGCGATCGGCAGCTTCATCCTCCCATGTTGCTGGATCCATGTCCAGTGCCCTCATATTTCTCTTGCACACATTTTTGAACCTCAGCTGTGGTCGCCCAACTGTTCTCTTGCCATCTGCTAATTGTCCGTAGAAGATATCTTTTGGGATGCGACCATCTTCCATGCGGCGAACATGGCCAAGCCAGCGAAGTCTGCGCTGTCTAAGAAGCGTATACATACTTTGAAGGCCAGCACGTGACAACACCTCGACATTTGTCACTTTATCTTTCCCCGAGATGCCGAGGATGCGGCGTAGACACCGCAAATGGAAGGTATTGAGCCTTCTTTCTTGCTTAGCATAGGTCGTCCAGGTCTCGCTGCCATATAGGAGAGTGCTGGTGACGCAGGCATTATATACCGCAGCTTTGGTCTTCATTGTGAGTTTAGAGTTTCCCCAAACACGCGATGTGAGGCGGGCAAAGGTAGCTGCAGCTTTGCCAATGCGGCTGTCGATTTCTGTATCCAGTGAGAGTTTGTCATTGATGGTAGACCCTAGGTATGTGAAGTGGTGCACCACTGCCAATTCATAGTTATCGATAGTGATAACTGGAGCAGCACCCCCATCCTGACTCAGCACATTCGTTTTCTTTAGACTTATTGTGAGGCCAAAGTCCTTGCATGCTTTAGTGAAGCGATTCATCAAGCTCTGAAGCTCCTTTTGGCTTTGAGTGACGACTGCAGCATCATCAGCGAACAACAAGTCTCTTATAGTGACCCTTCTGATTTTTGTTTTTGCCTTCAGCCTTGAAAGATTAAACAGACGGCCATCTGACCTAGTGTGAAGGCATATTCTTTCAGTTGCATCTCTGAACGCATGTTTCAAGAGTAAGGCAAAGAAGATTCCGAAGAGGGTCGGAGCCAGAACACAGCCTTGTTTAACGCCACTTCGTATTTCAAAGGGCTGTGACGTGCTTCCAGCATATTGGACTGTTCCCTTCATGCCGTCATGGAATGACTTTATCATTTCCAGCATTTTAGAAGGGCAACCTATTTTCAGGAGGATTTTAAAGAGTCCATCCCTACTAACCAGGTCGAATGCTTTTGTGAGGTCTATAAAGGCGATATATAATGGTCTTTTCTGCTCTCTTGATTTTTCCTGAAGCTGGCGGAGAGAGAAGATCATGTCTGTTGTTGATCTGCCAGCTTGGAATCCACACTGTGACTCTGGATATATGCGCTCAGCTAACTTGTGTAGTCGCATTAAGATGACTTTGGCAAAAACCTTACCAACAATACTAAGAAGAGAGATGCCTCTGTAGTTATTGCAATCACTTCTGTCTCCTTTATTTTTATACAGTGTTACAATCTTGGCATCTCGCATGTCTTGAGGAATAGGTGTCTCTTCCCAGCACTGGCACAGCATCCTATGCAGGGGATGTAATAGCGTGCTCTTACAGCATTTGATTAAATCAGGAGGAATCCCATCACGGCCTGGTGCTTTGCCAGAGGCCAAGCTATCAATGGCCTTGCTGAGTTCCTCTAATGTTGGTTCGGCATCCAGCTCCTCCATAGTTGGCAGACTGTTGACACCATCAAGGGCTGCAGGCGTAACGGTATTGTCTCTAGCGTAAAGCTCAGAGTAGTGCTCGACCCACCTCTCCATCTGCTTACCCTTATCGGTTAGCTTCTCTCCGCTGATGGTTTTTAGCGATGCCGTCTTACTTTTATGGGGGCCAAGTGCTTTCTTTATACCGTCATACATTTGTCTAATGTTGCCTGTTTGCGCTGCGATCTGGATGCTCTCACTGAGCTGGAGCCAGTAGTCATTTGCACAGCGTCGAGCAGTTTGTTGAACTTTGCTTCTCGTAGCCCTCAGGATATGTAGGGTTCTGGCACTCGGTGAACGTTTGTATTCATTCATAGCACTGCGCTTAGCTTCAATGACAGGTGCCATCACATCTGATGAAGCATCAAACCAGTCATTTGACTTTGCTGTTTTCTTACCAAAGGTGGCAAGTGCAGTACTTTGAATGGTGTTCCGTAGATGCTCCCAGTTCTCTGTAATAGTATCACCATGCTGAGGGCTACTGAGCACTTTCTCGAAGGTCGCAGTGAATTGAGCGATCATGAAAGGGTCTGACATCTTGCTGGTATCAATGCGTGGTTTCCCTTCATGTCTGACACGATAGAGTTTTCTTGGTTATGCTCTGATTTTGCAGCAAACCAAGGAGTGATCTGTATCACAGTCTGCACTATGGTATGAGCGCGTGGAGAGCACAGACCTGAGGAGTGGCCTTCTGACGAGAATCAGGTCAAGTTGGTGCCAGTGCTTGGATCGTGGGTGTCTCCATGACACCTTATGCTGGGGTTTTGTTTGAAAGTAGGTGTTGGTCACGCAGAGGTCATGGTGGACGCACAACTCTAAGAGCCGTTGTCCATTTTCATTCATCTTGCCAATACCAAACCTGCCCAGACATGAAGGCCATGAAACATTATCGGCACCCACTCTAGCGTTAAAGTCACCAAGGAGAACAAGCTGTTCTTGCCTAGGTATCCTTTGATAATTGCTGTTAGATTCTCGTAGAACTCATCTTTAGCTTCTGAGGCAGAGTACAGAGTAGGAGCATACACACTGACAAGGGTGATGGGACCTGTGCTAGTTTGCAGGCGGAGCGTTAACAGGCGTTCTGATCCATTCTCGCCTGGTTCAACCATTTTAGTTAGCGATTTTTTGACCGCAAAACCTACTCCGTGTTCTCTAGCTTTATTAAGATCTTTCCCTTGCCAATAAAATGTGTAGTCCTTCTCGCTCACCGTTCCAGAGCCCGCCAGGCGCGTTTCCTGAAGTGCAGCTATATCCACCTGAAGTCGTTTAAGCTCATCATTAATTATGGCTGTCTTCCTTACATCATTTACATCCTGTAGGTTTTCGGATAGTCCCGTCAACATAGTCCGGACGTTCCAGCATCCCAATCTGAGAGTTTGCTTATTTCTATTTTTTCGATAATTGCTTCGTGCAAAATTTTCTGTCCACAGTTCGGGTTTGACCCTAATCCCCATGTACCCAATGGGGAAGGCAGACAGTGGCGGGACAACACCTTATTGACTGGGGGCTGCCCAGCTTGAAGCGGGCGGTAGCTGTCCAGTGAGATCCTAGAACCTCTCCCGCTGTCGGAAGTAGCCCCTGGCGCCATGCCCTACGCCAATTGGGCAAAATGCTTATAACCGGTAACTGCTACTTCCCGTGTTTTGCCGACACCTATAGGGTGAAGCTGGAGTGTCCTCTCCAGGGCGCGAGCTTGGGCACAGTTATATGGAGATCAAGCTGTTGCACATGCAGCATGTTCCCCCTCACCACACAGCCGGTAGATCCAAAGGAACGACAGTAGCCGATACAGTTTGGTACCAGCCATGTCGCAGGAGTTGCCAGAATAATGTCGAATCGACATTAGACTGTCTTAGGGACTCCGACTCCTCCGTGATACTAGTAGGTGGTACCAATTGTTAGTTTTATCTGTTTAAGAAGTAGGGGGTATAAGTGGCCCTCAGTCAAAGTTAAACACCATCATCAGACGAGTCATGAAGATGCTGGACCAGCTTCGTAATTACTCCATGATACTGATTGGAACGTGTTACCGCCATCACATTTGACCAGTGACCAGAGTGAACCAGTCTACAATCTGCACAGAACTAAACTTGGGCTAGAGACGAAACTAACCTACTTCTTACTGGCAACTAAGTACGCGCTTAAAAGCTGCCAAGTGAATTTTAAGAAAATTCTCTTAAGTAACGGTAACATCACCTGTGACGAGTTTTCAAGAATTACTCATTTTTACACTGTTAAATATAATTTATTATTAAATTTGTTATCTGTATATATACAAATTGATAGTTGATTTAATCATTTTGAGTGTTCTGTACCCGTATGTCTCAGTCATTTTAAATACCCTTAAACAGAGCTATTAAATTAATATGACACTGAATTAAATCAGTTGTGGGCTTGAACGAGCTAAATAAGTGATAATTGTTAATAAAGGTGGCGGGCAGATAAGAAGTTAACATTTGCTCAGACCAATGCAGCATTGTTCGTGTCACCTAATGTTTTGGGTAATCTCTTCTTCTTTATGGCCGTATTCAATTAATTTTGTTGTGAGTACTGATTACGTGCTATTCCCTGTGTCGGCCTATTTTCTTCCTATGCTATCAAGCAGATGTTTGCTAATTTCTAATCACCGTACACTCCTTTCCGTAATAATTCGTCATGTTTACTTTACATTTCTCGGCTTTGCTAAGATGAGACGCAGGTAAAAATCCATATGGGCCTGGTCAGTTTTCTCATAGCGACCACGTGATTGTGCTAACCCAAGACTGTCAGGAGAGACATTATCGCCTTGGGTGTTAATTATCAGGCAGACACGCCAGAGCGGAAATGCTGTAATATTTCCTGGAAGATAAAATAAGCTGTATTTGTAATCATTGTCGAGAGAGAGAGATCAGATGTTTTGATTGTCATATATTGAAGATGTGACCTTTACAATCAAGCGCAGAAATTTCCTTGAGGAAATAATGTGAATACCCCACCAAAACACGCATATAGGAAGCACCAAAGTCCTGATTGGACCCAGCCTAAATCGTATAACAGTACTGCGGGGGAGGCGAAGTACAACGTAGCCTGACACTTTAGTCAGTTTAGGACACTATGAAATCCACCTCACGCCAAGACGACAACCAGGCTGCCAGAGTTAAGATCACGTTTCATTTATCAGACCAGACTTTGTTGGAGCATCTTGAAGGACGTAAAGGGCCCAAGGAAACTCTTCCATTTTAACAAGATAAACGGGAATCTGAGGAAACTGAAACACGGAGTCAAAGCGGGAACTTATTGTTAAAGTAATAACAACCCAGAACACGAGTAAGAGGCAACGTCAAGTGCCTTAAACTATTTCTCTGAGTAAGCAGTATGTGAGTCTAAAGACTGGCGGTAAGTTGTACATTTTAAATTCTCTATTTTGCATTATTAACATGTGAACTAATATGTATATATTACAATGTGAATATTAATATGTGGAAATTGCTAGTGGAAGTCTAAGTCATTTGAGGCTGGCAACCTCAGCGTACAGAATGAAGATTTTATGAACCACCACTTCAAGGACTGTGACTGCTTTATTGCGAGTTTCTTATAGATAACTAAATGCAGAGGTAGTCCAATGTTCTATATGGAGCAGGGAGGGAAAGATGAAAGAAATAATGAACATTCTTATTATGGTATTACATTTTCAAACAACTGTGGATGTAAATGTAAACCTATTCATTTCATAACCCTCCACTCCCAAAGGAGCATAGGCCTTCAACAAACATATGCCAAGTCCCCCTGTCACGTGCCATCATCTCAAGTTCTTTCCACGTTCTCCTCATCATTTTCATCTCTGTTTCCAGTTCTCTTCTCCGTGTGCTTCTTGGTCTACCTCTGCTTCTCTTGCCCTGCGGGTTCCAGAACAAGGACTGCCTTGTAATGCTATCAACAGGTTTTCTCAGTGTGTGTTCTATCCATCGACATTGTCTTCTTCTCATCTCTTGTTCCACAGGCACTTGTCTAGTTCTTGTCATCAGTTTCACGTTGGTAACCTTGTTATACCATTTTAATCCCTCTATTCTACGCAAGCACTCTTTTGTGAACGTCTGTAGCTTTTTGGTTGTTGTCTTTGTTGTTCTACATGTCTCAGAGCCATACAATAAGACTGACTTCACATTTGAGTTGAAGATTCTTATTTTCGTGTTGGATCCGATTTCTCTTGATCTCCATATATTTCCCAATGCTATGAAAGCTCCTCTTGCTTTTTGTATTCTTATTTTGATATCACTGTCTGTCCCTCCAACTTTGTCTATATTGCTGCCACGATATGTGTACGATTCTACATCTTGTATTGGGGCTTCTTCAAGTTCAATCCTGTTTTCATTACCTGCATTTATTCTCATTATCTTTGTCTTTTCCCTGTGTATTTTTATACCCAAGTGCTGTGACCTTTCATCGAGTGTTTTCAATTTGTCCTGCATCTGATTACGGTTATGGGACAGAAGAGCCATGTCATCAGCAAAATCTAGATCATCCAACTGCTTAGTCAGAGTCTACTGGATTCCATTTCTGTTGTGTGTTGTTGATGTTCTCATAACCCAGTCTACTGCTATTAAGAAAAGAAATGGAGACAAGAGGCATCCCTGTCGCACTCCTGTTCTTATTCCAAATGGTTCTGTAAGCTGTCCCTCATTAAGAACTCTGCATGTCATGTCTTCATATGTTTTCTTTATTAAAGTAATGATCTTCAGGGGAACTCCATAATGCCTCATCAATTTCCAAAGTGATTCTCTGTCTACACTGTCAAATGCCTTTTCATAGTCCACAAATCCGATGTATAATGGCGAATTCCATTCCAAACTTTGTTCAACTATTATTCTCAAAGTGGCTATCTGGTCTGTATATGATCTGTTTTGTCGAAAACCTGCTTGTTCCTCTCTCAGTTTCTTGTCTATGGACTCTTTTAATCTCTCAAGGATAATCCTATTTAATACTTTTCCTAGGACTGATACGCCTCGTAGTAACATTATTCCCCTATAATTTGTGCACTCTTGTAATTTTCCTTTCTTAAGCAACTTAACCAGATATCCTTTCTTCCATTCTGCTTGTATCTCTTCCTTTTTCCAAACTTTACCAAGTAATTTATATAACATCTCTGTAGACGTGTCGATATCTGCTTTGATTACCTCTGCTGGAATGCCATCAGGTCCAGACGCTGTTCCATCTCTTAGAAGCTTTATGGCTTTCTTTATTTCTTCCTTCGTTGGTCTTTCACCGTTAATTTGTAGCTGTTCTTCTGCTGGCTGGATGTCCGGGGGGTTTTGTGGAGCTGGTCTATTGAGAAGGTCCTCAAAATATTCTGTCCACCTCTTCCTTTGCTCTTGTATATTGCTGAGCAGTTTTCCATTCTTGTCTTTTATGAGGCAACTTGTTTGCTTGTATTTCCCCGTCAGCTTCTTTGTGCTGTTATACAGTTGTCTCATATTTCCTTTGGCTGCAGCATCTTCTGCCTCTCTTGCCAACTCCTCAATATACTTCCTTTTGTCTCTTTTGATACTTCTTTTAACTTCTTTGTTTGCTTCTGTGTACACTTCTTGAGCCTTGGCTTTGGAACTTCTGTTTTTGCTTGTGTTTCAATCTGCTTTGTTGTTTTTTCTGTCTTTTATCTTATTGATGGTTTCTGTTGTTATCCATGCTTTTTGTTGTCGTTCCCTTTTCCCCAGTATTTATTCACATGTCTCATTCCATACAGTTTTGATTTGCTGTCAATAGTCTTCTGTATTCTCTACATCTTCCGGCAATTGGAGCACTTGGAATTTGTTGGTTATTGTGACCGCAAATTTGTCTCTTGTTTCTTGATTTCTTAGATGTCCTACATTAAATTGTTGTCTTTAATTTTGCATTGTTGCATATCTCTTGAGTTTCATTTTTACTTTGGCTATCAGAAGGTGGAGATCTGATGCCACATCTGCTCCTCTATATACCTTTACATCCTGCAATGATGATCTAAACTTTTTGTCTATGCATATATGATCAATCTGATTTTCTGTTCTATGGTCTGGTGATATCCATGTTACCTTGTGTATTCTCTTATGTGGAAACATGCTTCCTCCTATAGCCAGTATTTGAAGCACAGAAGTTTGAGAATAGTTCCCCATTTTCATTCATTATTCCCAGCCCATGTTTTCCCATGATTTCTTCAAAGCCGGTGTTGACTATACCTATCTTTGCATTCATGTCACCCATCAAAATTGTGATGTCTCTTCTTTTTACTTTTTCCATAATTTCCTCTAGTTTAGTATAAAATGCTTCTTTCACCGACTCTTCTTTGTCATTAGTTGGTGCATAACATTGGATGACATTGACATTTATTTTCGTTTTAGCTGTTTTAAAAGTAGCTGTTATTATTCTGGGTCCAACAGCTTTCCATTCAATGAGTGGTTTCTGTGCTTCTTTAGATAACATAAGAGCTACCCCTTCACTGTGGTGTGAACTTTCGTCTTCATGTCCTAAGGACAGCACCAATTCACCTGTGATGAGTTTCGTCCTGTCTACCCCCTTCCACTTTGTTTCACACAATCCCAGAACCTCTATTTTATATTCCCTCATTTCTGCTGCTACTTGTGCCACTTTCCCTTGTTCGTTTAATGTCCGAACATTCCAGGTGACAAATCTGGAATTTCTCCTAGAAGAAAGAAGGTTAGTCAGTTACACAGACTTCTTTCCTCTTTCTCTGTGTTGCATCACACGCCTCCCTGCGAGAAGACCTTTCCCTGTCTTGGATGGCTGTGTTTTATTTTCTTTAATTGACTTGTCCATGTTTGTTGAAGTTTTTTGTGGTTTAAATTTTTTACAGGATGGGGTAACCGGCCCAATGCCCAATCCTCCTTAGTCGCTTTCTACGACATGCTTTGCAGGAAACAGTGTTACTATTCTTTGCTCCCCTTTCGGGCCCCGGTAACACACGGGTGAAATGTAAACCTATTCAATTTATATTGTTAACATTTTCAAACAGTGTAGATGTAAAGGTAAGCATATTCAATCTATATAAATAACCTGTCCAGGCAATGTAACGCTAAACATATATATATATATATCCGATCTAAACGTAATTAAAATTTTCTACCTTTTTCAAAGGTATGTCTAAATCTATTCAATTCACATGTAATGAATGTTTTCCACTCAATGGGATTAAAATTAATTCTCAGCGAGGGTAAAGTTCTGAGCTAGATGGGATGGTGGAATAGAAGAGGAGAACACATAAGTATGTGTCGGGAAACTCAATACTCGGGAGGGTACTGTTTCTCTTCTTTTGCCATACAAGTTGGTGGTACCAGTTGAGGGCCATATCTCTGGAACAAGTGAAGGTATAAATGGCCTGAAGTCGACGCTAGTCACCATCTTCAGACGCGTAGCAGAGACGCGGGACCAACTTGGTAGTTACTCTTTGGCATTTTTTGGAACGTGCTACAACTTTCGAACTTAGCCAGAGACGAGCAATCAGTCATCCAGCTGCAAAGAACCAACCATCAGCAGGAGCAGAACCTCATTGGTATTTAAGTAGTCAAATACAAGCTGTCAAGTGAATTTTACCCAATCCTCTTAAACATCACATGATGATGATTAGTGTTTGTTACAGAATTTTTCTTTTTTTTTTAAACTGTTAACTCTAATTGATTATTAAATTTGTTATTTGTACATATATATAATCTAACGTTGATTTAATTATTTTGGGTGTAGTGCATGTCTCAGTAAATTTTCTTAAATACACTTTAAACAGAGCTATATCCTTCTATCTACAACTCTGCCATGAGTAATCGTGTGCGAAGGTAGACACCTTTATGGCCCATATTAGACACTATTGAGTTTTGGCCACTGTTGGACCACTACTGCATAGAACAGGGCAGGCAATCCGTGAAAGTTTTTGATTTCTGAAATATGAAAACTCACTCAAATTAGAAACATCATCATCCTTATATTCACAACTCTGCCAACAGTGATCTTGAGCGAAGGTACATACTTTTGAAAACCCTCATTAGATACTCTAGGTTTTGGCCACTGTTGGACCATCACTGCAGAGCAAGGGGAGTCGATCCCGTGACATCTGGGTGTATACAAATTAAGTAATTGTTACATTTGCATAAATGGTTCGTCCTTCTGTGGCTTTTCCCCACAGAACTTGCTATGAAAAAACTCTGCGTTCAATAGAAAACGCTGGGGCAAAGCTTTCTTCAACATTTTATAGTTTGATCTTCCTTGGGCATCTTCAGAAATACGTCATAAGCTGATCCCCTCATACTCTTGGATAGCTTCATGATGTATCTCTCCCTCTCTAAGCCATAAGTAGCAGTTAAAGACTCAAATACAGAGGGAACGATGTCTATTTCTTCTGAAGCCTCGGAATAGACATCCAGTTGGAAGGAGGCCGCACTTGTGAGCAATATTGATGTTATGTGACATTGGATTTGTTGTTACCTACATTCCACAGAGTTATGTTTTCTTTTTATTTTATGCAATAAATTTAATCTTATTGGTTAATGCGCTTGTCTGTATTCATATGTGTAAACTAGTTATTATTAAAATATTTCAATGTTTAACCCACGCAGCATCCAGTACTATATGTAAATTGGATTTATTAAACGATACAATATTACGTTAACAAGGTATCAACTTACCAGACTCATTTATTTTACCTCCAGGTCTTTACGTTTCTATGGTCAGGACTCCAGATGATGTTTATTGTGGACACCTTCAATGTTCGATCGACATCAACCAGACTGACAGTCACATTTTGTTTATTATTGGGTTGACCATTTTTGACGTCACACTTGACACTTCTCCTGTCAAAGTGGCGTCTTTATCAGCGTATGCTCCAGATCCGCTTGTAGAACCAACCAAAATCAAGTCAATAAACGCCACTGGTAGCGTGTCCAGATACCACGCAGATCTAACTTTAAGTTTCTTGACGGAAACTGACTGCCAGCAAGGATCATTTCTGTGTGAGCTGGACTTTGTGAATGTAAGCGGCCAGCCTGATATAATCACAGAGGTCGTGACCCCTGAAAGCAACGAAAACTGCCGTAAGATCACATAAATGTTATGCCTATTAAATATAAATAGAAGCAAATGAAAATATAGCCACAAATGATTACTAGAACCACAGATATTAAGAAATACTAGCAACAACCCGCCAAAATTGGCAGATTGTTCATTATGGTGTGTTGTTTCACGTATTACATTGCTGTTTCTTCTATAGTCTCGCTTGCTCGCTGTGAATGAAGCGATCGTCTCTTCCTTTCAGCCATCTTATCATTTTGATCCATAATCATATGTCTTCAATACTTTAAATTAAAATTTTTTCTTGAAGAAACAATTCAAAAACCTACATTTTAAAGAAAAATGATGAGTTAAATCCGTTTCCCGAATGAAACTGGACAGAAGATTATTTTGATTGTTTGTTGATTTAATGCACACCGTCACTTTTTTCTAAATAAGCGGAAACAATACAATTATTGTCTAACTTTCAACCACAGTTGCAGCTCCTTAGCTGTGGTCGAAAGTCAATGCACTCCCTCGAAAATAAAAAAGTGCGCAAATGAGGGTGTGCAAAGTGTGACTTAGGCGGAAATTATGTATTTTGATGATACTCAAACATTGTAAGGTTAAACAGGACGTCCTCAAACTTCATTACTGTCAAGGGGTATCACAGAATGAGACAGTTAAAGTTTGGTTCAAATTAAAAACAACTGTTATTTAGATCAGCTAATTGTTGCATATTTTGTAATTTTACACTCACGTGATAAATAAGCTAACGTGTGCGGTGTGTTGTACTTTAGATAGGGTGATGTTTACCTTAACGGGTGCAGTATGTTTTTTCTTAAGACAGGATTATGTATACACTTACTGGTACAACATGGGTAACTTTAAAGTATGATCATACTACATCTAAATGTTTTACTGTGTTCCAGCGTAGAATGGGGTGAGATGTAAACTAGGTATGTTAAACACGGGCAGTAACACAAACAGAAAGAAAGGTACTAATGAACCTTGTCTGTTTGAAACAGATAGTTAGCTTGGAAGGCGGTAGTGGGCACATCAGAAGGCGTCTAAACGAGTATAGCTGTTGTTGTTGTTATTGATCCAGCGACGCTTGGGTTTTCGCTCTTCGGCCCAAGGCCATGCAGTGATATCTTCATGTTTTCATAAGTTGTTTTATTTCTCCGTACAAGGTGTTCCACTTATTTGGCCTCGGAGGAAGGAGCTTTTTCCTAAGATCATCGAGTAATGGGCACTCACAGAGAAGGTGGTCAACAGTTTTATAGGGGTAGTTACACAGCTGACACTCTGGAGAGTGTTGTGGTTGGATTATGTTCAAGTGACTGTTGAGTGATATATGTTGTTTTCTGAGTCAAAAAAATGGTGCTCTGATCCCTCTTTGTAAGATGGTGTTAAAACCCTTTTGTATCCAGTTTTCAGTTGAGAGAACCACCATAATAAATGTTGCAGATGATCAATGGGTTAGCTCTGTATTGTCCCTGTGT
Organism: Oreohelix idahoensis; assembly: GCA_024509875.1. NCBI lineage: Eukaryota > Metazoa > Mollusca > Gastropoda > Stylommatophora > Oreohelicidae > Oreohelix > Oreohelix idahoensis. The sequence goes on along the minus strand of JAMPIV010019474.1, from coordinate 60,746 downwards.
ATAAAGTCTGTAGTGAGTGGGCGCAGAATATCACAGCTGTTCAGTATGATGTAAACCCTGTTTACTGCAGTATACACTGCAATTACCAAAACGCCACACAGGCTTAAATCTATATATACTTGCAGTTCTAATGTTCCACCAGAACGACTGCTGATACTGCAGTTACAAAAACGCCACACAGGCTTAAATCTATATATACTCAAAAGACTGTCCGCTCTGCAGTTTACAAATAATCTGGCATACACAAATCCTGGCCTTATAATCTCTTTAAATAAAGTACATTCACCAGAAAACTCTCCCTCCATAAGGAACAATGGCCTTAAAATCTCCTAGCGCCGTTCCTGCACAATAGAAATCTATCAGGTAGGTAAATATGATGCAAAACATCGGCCTGTAGACACCAAGGCCCCCAGAACATGTCCTTAACATAAAGTACACCTTATCTTCTCTTATCTGCAGATAATCACACCTAAAATAGGCAAATAATGGTACACCTCGAAAAATGGCCAAACATCGTTCCCGTACACTACCATGGGAACACACACAAGACACAGGGCTGACTCCAGTCAACACCCAAACTTAGACTCCTCTCAGACTGCCACGGGAACACACATCTCCCGCCAAACAGTCACCGGACTCGGCTGCTCACGGACTAGCCGTGAGCTATTCACAGCCAGCCGAAACCAGTACCGAATATCTACATGACTAGCGGTCACGACGCTTTCTGTACATACTGTTTTCCAACATATAAATGTTTAACAACTCACAATTAAACAAGCCAACAAGTGCCACAACCCTGAACTCACACTGTACAATCAGCATAGTACGGATCACTTCTATTTGGACCTTAACATACTACCACCCGCTACGGAGAAAAAAAATGATTAATCATTTTTTTGAAAAAACTACATCAATTAAAAATAAGGGGTCAGCTAAGCTCTAATATATGCTAACAACAATAGTTTTATGATAAGGTCAAAATAATACCTCGCCAAATAATAAAGCAAGTGTACAATAAACAAATTACCCATAATAATCTGCTAAATACACCGAAATAATCATTTACAAACAAAGTTAAGTATATTTACTGTAGACCAAGCAGGATACAATAAATAGAAAGTAAAGTCAATGAAATCGAAATAGGAAGAAAGATCCATAATACCTAATAGTAACAATTAAGCAAATCAATTTCTTGCATGAAATAAATAGAACTGTCACCAATAATTACATATACAAATCCATATTACAATACAAACAATACAAAGGATTGAAGTATAAGAAGTGTAAGAAGTAAACGTATACAAATAGTATCAAGTAACATCCAGATGAAACATGGAAGCATAACCAAAGTATAGATCGCTTCCAAAGAAATGGAGTGAGACAAAGAATCATCCGAAAAGGAAGAAGGAAATACAAAATATGAATGCATAGAAAAACGACAACAATACATCCCAACAACAATCCAAATAAATAACGCATAATAAATAATTTAGCCAAATTACAAAACTTATTCATAACTAAAATGATTTATCATAGGCATCACACAAAAAAGTGCGATATATAAAAATATCACAATCTCAAAAAAAAAATATTACTATTTTAAATTCAGAAACATCAACATATATTATTAAACCTTATTAAGCGCTTTGGCGCAGAAAAAATATAGCAATGTCAAAGAAAAATACATTTCACTAAAAACTTACAATACAAAAAAGTTTCTTTAAAGCTAAGTTAAATAAAAATAGTATGTTAATTTTTTCTAGATTAAATCTATAACTAATATACCAAAAATGAAATCATCTTTAACCAAATGAATGACATCTAACAAAAAAGAATTTCAATTCTTAAGTAGACTCATAATAAACGCATACTAGTTTAAACAGAATTCAGCAGAAAAAAGCACATGGCAAAAAAAAAAAAATACCGGAAACCAATGTTTCCTAATATGTTTTCAAATACAAATACAAAATCATAAATAACACATACAAGATTAGTTTCAAAATTACATTTCACAACACAATAGTTACTGCATATAACCTCTGTATATGGTAATATATTAATTAGACATAGCACCAGAATATAAGAAAAGAAAAAATAAATTTAATGAATAACAAGACTCTCTGAAACAACTAACGCATATTCCTCGCTAATGAGTTTGTGCATAGGGCTGGCAATCTTATCAAGTACAAAATTTTCCTAAGAACCAACGCTGCCAAAACATATCAATGTTTGATTAATCAACTATCATTGCTTCAAACTTCACAACGGAGCACCTATGGTCCAACATAAATAATATGGTCTAAGTGGAATAGTCTTCCGACTGGCGTATGAAAATATCACAAATCCACAATCCCATTACAAAAATTAAAGATACGTCACCACAAAGTGATATGATACAATTTCATTGCAATCATAATACATATAATGTTTATCCACAAAACAATAATGAAAACCATAACATAGAGTTACAACAGTGCATACAATAATTCATTATCCAAAAAATAAATTAAGTGTAAGAAACACTGTAGCAATCTTAAACTAACTCCTAAAGAAAAAAATTAATAGGTCACAACTCCGGGGTCCTTGATAGTATTCTGTACACCGCACGGAGTAACGTCATACAATACCAGGTCAACAGGCTGGCTTGGCTGCGCTTGACTAGACACATGGTCGTAGGTTGACCTACATTCCTCTCACAGTAAAAAATAACTTCGGTGCGATGATTCTTAACGCAAAGTCGAATACTGTGGGAAAATACAAATGAAAATGTCTATTTCAATCACTTTGTGAGATTTATTGAAGTAAAACAGAAAGTTAGTCTTACATTTACCCAAACGTGTGGCAGTGAAAACGTCTGGTTTTTATATGATGCCATCATTTCCTCGTCACATAGCCGACAACACAGAAGGATAGGAACATCCTGACCGAAATGAAGGTCATCACAACAGTAGGCTAAAATAAAATCCTACTTACACACAAAGAGATATTCTCTCGAACTCAAAATGCATAACAAGCAGCAGTATTTGAAACAATACTCTTACTGTTACCTTGTCTATAACCAAGTTTGTTCTTTTGTTGTGCAACATTATTATGATTAGTATTTCTACTTTGATAAAAATATCTAACCGATGGATTTTGTTTTGTTCTAGAACCATCATTATAAGGCTGATAAGCTTTAATGTAATTATTTCTCTCACCAGAATTGTTTCTATTCTCCTTTGTGACAATATGCTTACCAAATTGCTCAGTACTAGTGATAACAAAATCCTTATAGTTAACAACATTTTTGGCACAAGTATTACTAATAGCTTTGTCCCTTATTATCAGTTTATCAGAATTTCCATAATCAGCATAATGGTTTTTCTTTTGAACCTTAAATTGACAGTTATCTCCATTTTTTTTTAATCTGCCGAACTGACTGATAATGTAGAATTATCTTTGCTGGCCTGACGCCAAGAGTCAGTAATGTTAGCAGCAGTAGTACGTGGAAAATTGTATTTGCCACGTAAGGATCTACGTCCACCATGTTCGATTTTCGTATCAGCAAAAAGTGTAAAGGGCTGGCTCCTTGCTTGTTTTACTTGGTGATAAACAACCTTCTGTCTACTATTGTCAACATTGACAGTAGACAACCCCTTGATGCCTAAAACAACATCTACTAATGCATCCACTCTTTTTCTTAGATCACTAATCTCAGCACTTCTAAGTGAGATGTCTTCGGTTTGTTTCTTAATTAAGTCATTAGATGTTAAAACCTTACTCTTCTCCTCCATGAGTATTTTCTCAATATCAGTCATTTCCTCTTTCTTAAACGATAACTCCTCTACTCTCTTTTCTACATCCTTTTCTTTGCTTTCTCTCCTCTGTCGTGCCAATTTCCTTAATCTTTTTTCTTTGCACATCTGCTATCTGTGGCTGAAGTCGGGATACCTGGGCCTGAAGACCTTCGACTTGAGCAGCTTGTGCTCTCAACTGTGTTAATTCCAAATGAAGTGCTTTGATCTTATTATCATAGCTATTTTTAAGCTCATCAATTTCCTTCAGAGATACAATATTCTTTTCCTTCAGTTGGCGACTGAGAATATCGTTATCATCCAACACATCATGAAGCATATCTATATAACTCTTCTCACGTACATTGGTTTCAATCTTCAATTTATCATACATCGCTCTCTTCTCTTCAATCTCTCGAGTGAGATTACTAACTACGCCCTGCTTATCATTTATCTGGACTTCCAAATCTTTTACCTTACTGCACGCAGAGTCTAAAGCTGTTTTTACACTAGTAAGCTCCAAGTTTGATTTCTGTAACTCACTTGTGAGCCTAGACACTGTTTCTTGTAATTTATTCTTTTCAGTACTATCCTGTAAAAACTTATCTCTCTCCTGTAGAGCCCTCTGTTTGTTTACTTTTGTTTGTTTCTCATTCTTCAATTCCCTTTTCTGCACGTCAGAAATATCGTTGTGGATTATTTTGTATATACTTTGCACAATATGTCCGTGTTCAACCTCAATATATTGTTGCAAAAACACACGAAGGTGCCGTAGCAAATTAACCAAATCCTTAGCCATTACCAAATTACAAACAAACTTAAAGTTATGTTCAGCAAATAACTCTAGGGATGCTGACACATTAATCAAAAAATCATCCATCACCCATGCTCCAAGTCGTGGGCCTCTCAATCCCTTTTTATCTCTTCCTACCACCAATGCACACTCCAACATAGGTCTTATATCTGTAGGATCTACATCACACTCAGGATCCATATCAAAATCCATAGTGACTTATTCACTCAGTTCACTATATGTATCAACCACTTATAATTATAATAAGTTTATGTCCTTGGAAATTTAGACAATTAATTTCCACCTCACACAATAAATATTTCCTCAAGAGATTAATGTATTAAATAATGTATCAATTCTCAATTATTATGCACTAAATCCTATACTAAACAGTTAATAGAATATATATAATGCGTGATATGAGAAGACTTGATAGCATACATACATAAACACAGTTTCCACAACAACAAAACCACTTATCTTGCAAATAGCAAAAAGTTCCTTCTTTTCCCGTTACAACCGATGGGCATCAGATGACACACCATAAGCAGAGTCCCATGTCAACTCTCACTGCACCTTGACACAGTATGATATGTTGTCGTACACAGCACAGGAAACTGGAAACAGTATGCTATGTTATCGTACACAGCACAGGAAACTGGAAACAGCGCAAGTTACCCACTTGTTCCCTCTGTCGTCGCGAAGGTACACTGTCTGTCACTCTTGTTGAAAAGAGTTACCTGATATTTCGAACTTGCATATAAAACTGGAACATACTGTAATTCTCATAATGCAGATATCGCTGATGATGACGAATCAGGACAGGTCGTCATAACCATGTCAAAGTTTACTTGAAAATTTCACTCCGAAACGTAGAACTGGACACGCTGCAGAAATGTCATAAGGAGACATGTAAACACAAGACGCATCACCGTGTCACCGATTACAGGTCATGAGCGACACACAACTGTCTGTGTATAGTAGAGGCTTTGCCGATTACAGGTCACGATCGACACAAAAACTGTAGAAGATTCGCCTTTGTTTCTTAACAATGTAGAAGTAAGAAAAGGCGTTCTAAATCCAAGCCACGCCCACACAGGGCTATTCATTGCTCTTATAATGCGAATTCATGGTCATTACGCCTGAAAAGTATGGGGTACCACTGATAAAGTAAGGCTGTTAACAATTGTAGTGATAAAGCTATCCCAGGGTAATTTAGTACTGTTAATATATGGACGCGAATGCTGTAGGAATATATCCTGTTGAAACCATTAACTGTTAAACCCTGTTGGAGTACATGTTGAGAGCCCACACAATAAATGTTGCAGATGATCAATGGGTTAGCTCTGTATTGTCCCTGTGTATAAAGTCTGTAGTGAGTGGTATGAAGGGTACAGTCACTCACCCTGTACTGTCAAGCATAGATCAACGAATCAGACTAGTGTTCATTTCCAATTGACAGCACATAATTTATTCACACAGCAACATCAATCCGGTACGATACACTACACAGGTACAACAGGATACACAAAATCAATAATAATCAATTGCGCAGAATGTCACAGCTGTTCAGTATGATGTAAACCCTGTTTACATCGCAGTTCTAATGTTACATCAGTAAATCCACCAGAACGACTGCTGATACTGCAGTTACAAAACGCCACACAGGCTTAAATCTATAGGAATACTTCAACGACTGTATACACTGCAATTACCAAAACGCCACACAGGCTTAAATCTAGATATACTTGCAGTTCTAATGTTCCAGCAGAACGACTGCTGATACTGCAGTTACAAAAACGCCACACAGGCTTAAATCTATATATACTCAAAAGACTGTCCGCTCTGCAGTTTACAAATAATCTGGCCTACACAAATCCTGGCCTTATAATCTCTTTAAATAAAGTACATTCACCAGAAAAAGGAACAATGGCCTTACCATCTCCTAGCGCCATTCCTGCACAATAGAAATCTAAGGGAGGTAAATATGATTCAAAACATCGCCTGTAGACACCAAGGCCCCCAAAACATGTCCCTTAACATAGCGTACACCTTATCTTCTCTTATCTGCAGATAATCACACCTAAAATAGGCAAATAATGGTACACCTCCGAAAAATGGCCAACATCGTTCCCGTTACACTACCAGCTGACTCCAAAAACATCGTTAACACCAAGGCCCAAAACTTAACATAAGACTTATCTTCTCTCAGATAATCTGGCCACACCTCGGGCCCAACATCACACTACCATGGGAAACACACACAAGACAACAGGGCTGACTCCGTTAACGCAAACTTAGACTCCTCTCAGACTGCCACGGGAACACACATCTCCCGCCAAACAGTCACCGGACTCGGCTGTTCACGGACTAGCCGTGAGCTATTCACAGACGGTCGAAACCAGTACAGAATAACTACATGACTAGCGCTCACGACGCTTTCTGTACATACTGTTTTCCAACATATAAATGTTTAAACAACTCACAATTAAACAAGCCAACAAGTGCCACAACCCTGAACTCACACTGTACAATCAGCATAGTACGGATCACTTCCCTTTGGACCTTAACAGATGGCCAATGTTATCATTAATATGAAGATCGGCCATATGTCTGTAAACCTCTCTCCCGGTGTTTCCCATGGCCCATCTTTTCAACCAGGCTTCTTTGCTTATTGTTCGTATGTTCGTATGATCGTATGTTCGTATGAGTGATTTGGTTGTTTGGAATGTTGCCTCTGTGAGTGGTTGTTCTGGTCTTGTTCCCTTCTTTGCTAATCTGTCTACTATGTTATTACCTGGTTTATTTTAGTATGCATGGATCCACTACATTATTATTCTGATACCATATATACAGTATAGCTGTAGATAAAGTAAAAATATCAAGGCAAACCTGGACAAATTGTCTATAGATGACCTAGAAGTGAGACGCTGGGTTGCCATGGTTTCATGTATGTCTGTATTTTATTAGTTTTTATTTATTAATTTTTTTGGGGGGTGGGTGGGGCGGGAGAAGGCCATCAGAACAAAACCTATAAAGTCATCAATGTCATTTTCGTCTTGTTTCCCAGAATTATTCATTGGTTCCAGTAGCAACTAGCTTCATATTTAATTCTCTCGCTCTTGTCTCCACTCACTGCTCTTGTTTGCCAAGATATTGTTACAGTTGACTTATTAATTATAGCTTCATTCTGTCGCTCTGGACTCCACTCACTGTATCTTGTTTGCCAAGACATTTTTACCGTTGATTTAATAATTATGGTCTTTATTCTGTCGCTCTGGTCTCTATTCACTGTCTCTTGCTTACAGCTACATCTTTGCTGTTATTATCAGAATTATGGCCTCTTATCTTGTTTTTTTTTTATGTCAGCATTAGTCACATGCTGTTACAGTTTTAGAACGATAAAACTGTATTCCTACTAAACCTTCATGTTCAAACGTGTGATATGTAGTATGTCAACACAATACAAATGCCTCTTCAGTCAGCATTATTATATTATAAAGAAGAACTAGAACAACTCTCTCTGCAGCTCATTCATTTAGCAGAACAATGTTGGTGGAGTGGGTCAGACTCGTAACGTTCGATTCGCGTTAACTGAATACCCTGAACTATTCGCGGAACCCGATATCTACCCGTTCTTACTTCTGGACTATCAGCAGGTGGGTATCAAACAGCGACATATGCTTCAACCTCACTGCGTTAAGCGCATCCCGTTTATTCGCGAATGTAACTCTTGCTACCTTTATATTGTACCGCAACGACAACACATCTACGAACTTCACCGGTGCGACCTCATTTAACACTCGTCTGAGTGTGCGCCAACAAGCCCTCAGAGGGACGTTACGGACCTATACCGTGTGATCAATAGCTGTCAGGCCCTCTTACACACCTATACGGTTTATATTCATGCGCTTTAGCACTGGACTCTGAGTATTGGTGGATGCCTGCGCCGCACCCTGTCGTTGACATACTTTCCTCTCAAATGGTGATAGCTTGATCACCTGACCTTCAGCCACTGGAACACAGGGTTGCTGGGACACCGCTCCAACATCTCCCATAATGTCATGTACTCTTTGTACATCACCGACGATCAAATAGGCGACAGGATTTTTAAGGACAAAATCATTCACACTACCTGAGAGAAACGGGGGTGTCCACATTAATGTACGGCTGATGATAACACTCGACTTTGCCCCCAAATGTGGTAAATTTTACAGTTTTGCATGTGAGGCAGGATTCGTCGATGCAAGAACGACAAACCCCAACTGTAGTACATCCTGTATCTCTCATTACCGAGACTGGTTTCTTTTCCACCATACCTTTGTGGAGCACTAACTTGCCAGTCTCGTGGACCGCAGACAGACACGGTAATGCATGTCTGCACCGTACGTAAAACTATCCTCTCGTCAGTATGAAACAGCGGTTGGCACCCCAACAGTCCTCGTTTTTGTCCAACACATACGCGGAATTCGCGAGTTCGATATGGGTAGGACACACGTCTGAATCATGTTCCTTGCCATTACAAATGGAACATATGCGTTCCATTTTATATTCGCCACGTGTACTCTAGCTAGGACTGCTAGCCGGTAACGGTCTGGATTCACCATCTGAATCCCGCATACTCGCCCGATAGTCTTCTTGATTCTTACGGACCGCGCGAGCATCTGATCGGAGTCTTGGCTCTGTGAGGATTCTCTTCTTTGTCTGCTGGATTTCCTTGGATACCACCCCTGTCCAAAGCGCAGGAATTGCTGAAGTGAACGTGTTTCTGCGACTTTCTCTCGTCTTCATTACTATCACTTATAGCCGGACTTCTGTTCCATCTATGCTGGTAACTCCGCGCGTTCGAAAGTTATCATAATCGCCTTTCGATGGTTCATTACGGTGGAACGGCCTATCAACCTTATGCTTCAGAATTCTAGCGGCGCTATTCGACTGATGCTGCCGTGCTCGTTGTTCTGCTCTTTATCTGCTTCTATTTGCAGTTTCTCTTTATCTACTTCTATTTTCAGTTGCTCTTTCTCAATGTCTGCTTTTATCTTCTTATCTTCTAACTCTCTGTTCTTTTCGTCTATCTCCTTATTGTGTTCCCGCTCCTCGGCATGCAAATCTCTTAGGGCATCTTAGTTCACACTTTGTATTCCGCCTTAGCAAAATCTATTAACTCCTTACCAGTGTAACCACACTCCTTCCCCAACTGAACAAAATGTTGCATCTAAATGATATAAAGTATCAAAATATAATCAATAGTACACTTGGAAATACCTCTGATATGTATATATATTCTAATTTACTCATAATAAGAACACTTAGCTACTTGACTTGTGTTCACTTAGTTGACGTTTGATGGACTCAGTAATCGGTCCTACCACTCAAACAATATCTCTTATACTTACAATAATGTAGGTACTCCAAATCTCAATGACTAAATACCCGGTACCGTACACGTAATGAAAAATAGTTTATGGACCTGTATAAAGACCAGCGAACGACACCTACTCAGTAGCAAACATGCAGCACTCTGTAATGATTCTGCAACGAGAATCCTAACACTATGCTAATAGCTCATCTTCACTTACTTCGTCGTAGATGAACTCAACAATAAGTCATATTACTTAGTCAAAATCATACAGCACTCTGAAATTGTGTTCCCGTACATGTAACTTAACACAGGTAAATCACCTCTGTGTTTTTCAATAAGAATAAATCAATAAATGTAGCATACATACAACAATGGAAGTGATGGACACACACAATAACATAAACAGCAACCAACATTCACGTGAGAAACGACAATAGATTCGAAGTCAGAAGAAGTATGCTGCAATGTATAGTACGTGACTATTAACACCCCGAAAACAGGGGATAAATTGCTAACCATATGTACAAGATAGCAAGTAAGTGACATAAGAGTACAACACTTAAACAAGACGCAAAGAGTCACAACATATGCATAACGACGTGTACACAAACAACCAGCACAACTAACATGTAATGTGCTCGGTTTATTAAGCAGGGCAGACGCAGGAATGTACGTCTGCTCAACTCCGCCATTAAACAAACACAGCCACGCCCTAAAAAGAAAACTATCTAATGCAATCTCTTTCCACAAGGAAAAAAGAAAGAATTAAACTCATCACCCATCCTCCCTTCGACAACAGTAAAATAATAATAATACACAGAAGGCAGAACGACAACAACAAAATGACAATGGAACAATGAGGGCTTCTACACAAACTAGCCACAAGGCAGACTAGTCTGAACAAACGTAAAAAATGGAATGTTGAATGTTAATTTCTATACTAAGGTAAATAATGTAAATACTAAAACATATATAAGAAGTCTGTGAAAGTGAAAAATATGTAAGCTAATTGAAAGTGATACAGACTCTTATACTGAAAAATCAAGAAACTAGGTACTGGAATAATCTCCCTACGATGTAGGAGTAATAAGACAATTGACCAATTGAAGAAAACTTTAAAAGAACGATAGCGTAATAAGACCGAAGAAAGAAATGCCCTGTTACAACACTATAAGAATGGAATATGAAAGATCATGGACATAAAAGTGGAACAGATGACAGATAGGAAGAAAAAAATGAAAGAAATATATAACTGAAAATGTATATAGTCTACAGAATATATTTTAAAAAAATACAATTCAAAATATCAAAACATATGTGACTTACCTGACGATCCGGCGCTGATACGACAAATGTGACTTATCTGACAATCCGGTGCTGACACGACAAATGTGACTCATCTGACAATCCAGCACTGACACGACAAATGTGACTTATCTGACAATCCAGCGCTGACATGACATAGGTGACATATCTGACAATCTGGCGCTGACATGACATATGTGACTGTCACGTGCTCTGTATTATGAGTGTGTCGTGTGTAGATAGTAAACAACATTAGGGGTATGAATAACACGACGCCACTTGTACAGCTCCATGACATTTAATAGAACATTCACATAAGTCCTGAACATCAATAATATCGTCACGCATGCATAACATCACACTCAGGCTGACACTGCCTGTGGGAAATAACTCCTAACAATACTTCCACAGACTGGCTGACCGTCCACACACTAACAGTACACACAACACGTTTCTATGTGCGGCATTCAATCCTCGCACGAATCCATTCACCATACAGGTGTAAATCACTTATCCCAAGTGACTGGCGGCATGCAACATCGCCATATAAATACTACTCCAATATAGCTACAAGGCGGACAATACTCAACGCCTTACTCCACTGTAGCTCCAAAGGCGGGACCAACTCGTCGCCTTAATATGTTCTCCACGAACACTCCTAAAGTTCCTCCAGAACACTCCTAGGCGGGAAGACGTCGCCTATACAACAATATGTCAGACATAATCACAATATTCATAATCACTATATCATTATCTCAACTGTCACATAATACGAGCACCCAGCTCGATCACAAATCACAGCCTCAAGCACACAGCTTGGCTATCAAGCACAGACTCTCCCTAGTCACATCCGGGTACTCTCTCAGCCACCCAGACTAGTTCACCAAACACGCTTTCTCCATGCGCACGCCCAAGTCACAACATAACTTCCACTCACTCCATCATCCACCCATGAAACTGCTCTGTGACATCTACCCCCCTCTCCAGATGAAAAACGAAGTTTTGCACCGAAGAATTGGGCACATACCACAGAATGCATCATGTATCAACTCGTGATTGGATACAAACATATCATCTCACTGAAGAGGTGGTCCAATTTCTGTGACTGGATTATTTACACAAAACTTCAAAGGGTGAGTCACACTCTAACCCATACCACAGTTCTCTATAATGCTTCCTACTCACATAAAGCAAATGCTTATAATAATAATAATGTCCTACCCTTTCACCAAAATGAAACAAATGATATAGTTGTATGCAATTACATCAGTCTTGAAAAATTCTTGCACCACTATCAGTTATTTATCCTTATCAAAATACATCACAGAAAAAAAAAAATCATCAACAATTTCTTACGATATCTGTTACACAAATGTTCTACATCTCATTGTGAAAAATGTTAAGTTTCATACACCGCAGTACCCTAGGTACCCTACAAGAATTAAGATTTAAACAACAAACCATGATGCTTTATCACACTGCATCATTATGTCGTGTAACAACAACCAAACAATGTATAACAACCCAAGATGTCATATTTATAATGTAAATCCTATAACATTTAACGCATTTCATTATTCAAAGAATAATCCACAATTTTTAACAAGATTTCAGTGAATGGTGTAATTTACTCACTATTTAACACCAAAGCTTTTACTTCTTCCTAATCCATTCTTAAAAGATTTAATTTCCTTCACAATGATCAGTTTAATTCACAAAGATAAATCTAATAATTCTTCTCATATTCCTTAAGTTCTTCAATCCAAAACTTTGCTTGGTCAAAAGCAGATACTGTAACTCTGCTCCACTGCTTCCTAATCAAGACACTGTCAGTGGTGCCAAAATGAGATTTCAGTAGTGCCAATACAAGGCCGATCTATGCTAGCGGATACATAAATTCTGGAAATAAAATAATGAACCAGATTAGGACAGCAAATTTGGCCAATTTCCAAAATGCATTCTTTCCTTTCATGCAACATTATACTCCACTGTCCATACCACTCAAACATTCTCTTCTGTGGTAAACATATATAATTAATGGACAGGGACATAAGCTCAGAGATAAATTCAACATAGCATGATCTTAAACCCACTTATTGTGTCTTGACTACCAGGGTAGTAAATTTCCAATTCTCATAATCAGTCACCAATTGCACTGTCTTCCCATCAGCTCTCAACTATCTTACACATAACGTGTGACACACTATCTAACACATCTCTTACCAGCACACAAGCAACTTCATTAATTATCACTACCAAGATCACAACAAAATCTCCAGATAACACAAGATCTTCAATAATGTGAAGAGATCATCTATGCTCCACTTATCTGGTGGTAATGTTTTGATGGCATTAAACATCAACAACTTCAGTGGCTCTTTACTTCTTTCTGCACTTTTGCCTTTGAAATTATAAGCCAGTAATAATTCTAATTGGGCTGTAATTCCAGCACCTTCTCCCTTGAGACCATCTATTACTATCTTCCAAACCTCTTTCTTAGCAGTTTCAGTAGCTTCCGTTACTGCTACTTTGGCTACAGATGCAGTATGCTCTATCTTAGCCTTTTTGTAATGAAGTTCTGCATCTTCTGGTACCTTCTCCAAATCAGACAGATCTGTATCAGACGTAGTCGCGTGTTGCTCCTGCATAGATTTAACTTGATCCTTCAATGCTTCAGCTTGCTGATCTAATCTTTGTTTAGCAGCCTTAAATTGCTCTTTTAGTGCTTGAACTTTAACAAAGTAACTCTTTTCCACAGCATTACATTTCTCCTTCCAACGATCTATCAGGACCCTGCAATGTTGCTCTTTAACTTGAGTATCACCCTTACACTCAGTTAATATCCTGTTCTCATCCACCTTGAACTTATCGTCTAATCTTTGAATACCATCTCTGTATTCCTTTACTAATCTCTGCTTAACACTCTTAAATTTTCCTTCTAATATTATACACTTTTCCTCAAAGGTTCCCTCTTCCTGAATCAATTTGTCTATCTTTAACTGATCTTTGTCACACCAAAAACCCATTTTTGGTAAAAACACTCCTTGAGTTGCATGGTATTTTCCATCATGCACTGGAATTGTCACTCCCTTTGTTGTCTCATAGGCTTTTGTAGACACTTCCGCAATCTTACTTACACCCATTTGGATTCCTTCCATAGTGCATAACTTATCTTTACACCTAACCAAATCATCATTGATCATAGTCTTCTTCAGTGGTACATCTACAGTCATGTTGGACAATGTACCAACTGAGGCTGAAGTATCTTCACGATGGTTATCTGATTGTACACTAATACCTTTCCTCTCAGTCTGAACAGAAGCACTCCTTTGGTTTTCTTCCTGTGATCTTACTATTTTCTTACTCTTGACTAAATCATTATCTAATTTACCCTTATCTGGTATCTTGACTTCAGTCACTGTCGATGACATCTCATTTGGAAATAAAGTGCTTTCCCAAGTGTCATCAGTCTGGACAGCAACATCATGCATCTCGGTTTGTACTGACACACTCATTGTTTCAGTTTTAACCTTATTTACTGCTGGATTAGACCTCTTCTTCAAATCTGATTTAGGTCTCTCCTTGTATTGACTGCAGTTTGGTTGTACCTTAGTCTCAAAGGTACTCTTCATTTTCAACTGATAAACTTTCACACTATCTCTCTTTCTTACTTCTATACGAGAGTTATACACCTCATATGCATCACCATTCCTTATTGCTAACGCTAACTCTCTCAGAGCTATCCTTCTTCTTCTGTTCTCACATGTTCTACTACACTCTTGCATTGGCTCCTCACGTGATGATGAAAATGAATCATCCATGGAACCTGCAGAATTGCCCATGTCTAAATTTCTTTGAGCAACAGTATTAACAATGAAATTGAATGTGGGTAACACTATTTCGTGAAAATAGTACCACTAAAGACTCTTGCTACAACAGCAAAGCAAGAAATACTAATGAAATAATGAATACTTAAATAACTAATTACAAATGCCTACCCTATAGCACTCACTCTCAATACTCACACATACCAAGTCATGCATAAATTATATAAATGATTTCCAAGAAGACAAATGGATCTGATGATGATGAAATACATTACAAGTACAAGAAAGACAAACAATAACCCACAGGCGGGGGGAATAACAGATGAAAGTAAAAGGAAAATAGTTATAGGTGTATACTACCACGCCTGCAAACAAAACGACAACGATGGGAACTGTAAAAATGAACTTATTTACAGTGATAGTAAGAATTGACGCAAGAAAACCATATGTAAACACCACATGAGAAATACTATTATTTACACGACAATGAATATACAAACCAGACTTAAACAGCTAATGCAAATCAATGTTCAATGAATTCCACGGGGCACTAGCCACAGAGTCTCTCCAAGACTGGGCCTCCCTTACACTGGAATTAATTTTACAAAACCTATAGACAGATCAATACACGTTCCTTCCGGGAAAGAAAGATGTATTAATCTCACACAAAAATATATAGCCAGAAATAAACGCAACGAATACAAACACTGCACAATGCATGACCAACAGAAAAAGCTTAAGTGGTATGTAAACAGAGAAGAATATATGTTGCATGAAATATATCGACTTATCTCTGAAATAGTGTCTTGAATAGCCGATCCAATCAAGATGTTGAAAGACTGCAATAATAGTATCAGAAGTACTGGGCGACAGCACTCCAGCTCACTGACACAGATTCTGAATAAAAAGAAACAGAAAAGTATTAACATCTAACCAAATCTATAATATAAACATTAAAGTAGGCCTATACACTAACACTGCACATAATATACTAATAGTAATGTAAAATATGTTTACAACAATAATTACTAAATAAAAGTAAATATACACTATTTAACTAAACTACTTAAATAAGAAAAGTATCTATCCTAATATTCTACAAAATAACACAATACAACTGAAAAAGAAACACAAGTATTATATTCAAAATATCCAAGAACAATTTCAACACACTCAGCACAGCACAGAAAACAAAACTAATAACAACAGATTCGCAGGAAAAAAGTAAACAGACGAAAATAAACTACGCAGACCAGATGAAAACACATCTCACAAAGAAATTTACACAGACGATAACCAAAGAAAACGCATACACCAACAATCAATACTAAATTACAAAGAATAATACATATCTTATAGTTTTGAAGCTGCTTGAAGATCTTATACTGCGTTGTCAGATCCGTAGAAATGATGTCCAGTGGTCACGATGATGATGTAACAGCTACAAGTTTACAGCACCAAGACAGTCAAACGTAGAAGATCACACATTACAAACAGGCAGCCAGCACAGTACTTGAAAGATCGCTCGTCCGTGACGTCACAAATCAGTTCTAGGCCTAGCAGACTAGTTTCATCACCAGTGAGCAACTGAATGCAGCAGTCAGAAGTAACACGCTTGACCCACTTGCAGGACGAAAGGTCAGCATACACGATCACACATGTAACCACACAGAATGCTCCCTATGCTTGATCCGATGTGACTGAAAATTTACAGCTAAACTGTAACTCCGATAATACTCGGTTACTTTGCAAACCGTCTCTCTCTCCGAAATATTTTAGTACAGAAATGAAGTCGCACGAGAGGTCATGAACTCTTACCCCGTGCCAGGTCAGTATCGGTGTAACTGCTGTAAAATATCCCGCTTGCCAATTCTGTAATTACTGTAAAATAAACTTGAAAAAACTGCTACCGTACTCCTTTAAACTTGATTTGAATACAAAGCTTGACATGCAGTTCTCAGACAGGTCAGTCCTCAGCTGTTTTGTCAATCATCTTTATAATTTGACGTTTATAATTTTGCGTGAATTACTCTGTGATTTCTAAATTGCAGCACCGTATCAGACAAACAATGGTGTGAAGTGGGGGTTGGTTGATTTTCTAAAAAACTGCCCCAGGTTTCCAAAATACTCTTTTTGCGCGCTCCCCAAGTTGTCACGTGCTCTGTATTATGAGTGTGTCGTGTGTAGATAGTAAACAACATTAGGGGTATGAATAACACGACGCCACTTGTACAGCTCCATGACATTTAATAGAACATTCACATAAGTCCTGAACATCAATAATATCGTCACGCATGCATAACATCACACTCAGGCTGACACTGCCTGTGGGAAATAACTCCTAACAATACTTCCACGGACTGGCTGACCGTCCACACACTAACAGTACACACAACACGTTTCTATGTGCGGCATTCAATCCTCGCACGAATCCATTCACTATACAGGTGTAAATCACTTATCCCAAGTGACTGGCGGCATGCAACATCGCCATATAAATACTACTCCAATATAGCTACAAGGCGGACAATACTCAACGCCTTACTCCACTGTAGCTCCAAAGGCGGGACCAACTCGTCGCCTTAATATGTTCTCCACGAACACTCCTAAAGTTCCTCCAGAACACTCCTAGGCGGGAAGACGTCGCCTATACAACAATATGTCAGACATAATCACAATATTCATAATCACTATATCATTATCTCAACTGTCACATAATACGAGCACCCAGCTCGATCACAAATCACAGCCTCAAGCACACAGCTTGGCTATCAAGCACAGACTCTCCCTAGTCACATCCGGGTACTCTCTCAGCCACCCAGACTAGTTCACCAAACACGCTTTCTCCATGCGCACGCCCAAGTCACAACATAACTTCCACTCACTCCATCATCCACCCATGAAACTGCTCTGTGACAGTGACTTATCTGACAATCCAGCGCTGACACGACAAATGTGACTTACCTGACAATCCGGCGCTGACACGACAAATGCAGCTCCAATGAAGCTCCTAGCTCGTAGATGATGAAAATGATGACTCGCGAACAAAGTCACTCACAAAGTACATAAATGTTCTATAAAGATTCGACACAGCGCGTGACACATCACAATCCCCAACCCGAGGGGATAAACACTGCACAGGTAAATCACACACTGAAGCAGTTAGCACAAGTCCTGGAACTAAAGTCTCACTGACTGGTATATGTGTATAACACAGACGAACAGTCACTCGGCTTTGATAGCACAGTCACAAAAGACCCAAAAGTCTATAAGGGATGGACCTTGGTACCAAGACTAACTTTTCACAGTAATAGCAGCACAGAGCTGGATTACAGTGGCACTAGACACCCACGGCGCAGGAGGATAAATCAACTGTTTCCCAACAAGCAAGTCCCAGTATACAGGGCAAAGGGCTGTAACCACAGCACAGGTTGGCTGCAATACATGGACACAGTATATTGCTACAGCACGGAATGGCTGCAGTGCACAAACATAGTCTACTGCTACAGCACAGGTTGGCTGCAGCACACGAACACAGTATATTGCTACAGCACGGAATGGCTGCAGTGCACATACACAGTCTAGTGCTACAGCATGGGTTGGCTGCAGCGCAGGAACGCAGTATATTGCTACAGCACAGGTTGGCTGCAATACATGGACACAGTATATTGCTACAGCACGGAATGGCTGCAGTGCACAAACATAGTCTACTGCTACAGCACAGGTTGGCTGCAGCACACGAACACAGTATATTGCTACAGCACGGAATGGCTGCAGTGCACATACACAGTCTAGTGCTACAGCATGGGTTGGCTGCAGCGCAATAACACAGTATTTCACTACAGCTCGTATGGGCTGCAGTGTATGAACACACGATGTCGCTACAGCATGGGTTGGCTGCAGCGCAGGAACACAGTATATTGCTACAGCACAGGTTGGCTGCAGCGCAGGAACACAGTATTTCACGACAGCTCGTATGGGCTGCAGTGCATGAGCACACGATGTCGCTACAGCACGGGTTTTCTGCAGCGCAGAAACACAGGAACACTGGCAGGAAGGTTGTGGCAGGAATTCTAGTAATCTGAATGGCTACGTCGTGTGGCGAGAACATCAGAATTTGCCTACACCTAAACGCCAAATGACACTTGTAATCCTAGGTAAACTTGAAAGTTTACAAAGGAACTCCACAAAAGACCCTAACACCTCTAAGGTAATACTCAAACCACACTGTATCAACCGGGATAGCGCGACAGCCGAAGTCATCTTCCCGCTCTGTTGAACTCGTCACTTTACTCCGCAGAGAGCACACGAATGTTAAGAAACAACGAAGTACAGCTTGTAATATGTCTACTTATTCAGCCCGACAATTCATCAATGACTGAACTAACATTGCTGACAGCAGAACAACTTATGAACGAGAATAATAACCACAACATTGCACTTTTCCAAGCTGTCAAAAACACGTGACCTACCAAAATATTTAATTCCTAGCAGCAACAAACAAGGAAAACTTGAAGGGAACCGTGACCTATTTCCTTATAAAGATTACTCACATCACCAAAATTGACCAGCCTGGTTGATCGCTGACCTCGTTACCGATCGCTGTGCTGTAAACTGAATACTGACACAGGCATACCGATTATACACTACCGTAAACAGTCTAATATTTTAGCACCAGCAGAATACTTTATAACAACTATGCAAGAAATAAAGATATCCGAACTACGGAAAAATGCAATAATATAGCCACAAGGCCATAGAACGCGCCCGAAGACGTCAAAGAAGAGGACGATTGACTCCAGATGTCAAACGTGTGATGTATAGTATGACATCACAATACAAATACATACACGACCACTGTACGTATGAATTTCATGCAGGACAGGAACAATAAGGCACGTACACGCTAAAGGCTTTACGAACAGTGGTGACACTAATAAAAGCGAGCTAAAATATCAATTATCCCTTTATTCACTGAACAATAACTTGGCAGAATGAGATACAAAATATACATGTGCTACTACTACAAAAGTAAGGAAGATGTGTACTAACCGATCGGCCTCGTAGTCAAGACTGACCATCACTCAGTATAATGAGCGACGAGGCGAACTACAGTGTAACATTCTCATATAAATATCAAACACACTGCAAGAATGATAATAACAGCAAATACAGCTGACAACTCCGTAGAGCAGAATAGTTCTGAACCAGAACAAATACACCAGTACTATACTATAAGTCTGTTCGGAAATTCGTGCCCACACATTGAACGTTGTAACTTTGCAACCCCTTGACGGATGTTATTGAAATTTGCTACGTGCCCTACTGATATCAATGCAGTTATTAATATATTTTTTGCCCTTACAAAACTCATGTTATGTTCGAATTTTCTTCTTTAAGTTATATAAAAAACTCTTACCGTTGTCTGGGTTAATTTTTATTAGTTCTACAGTAAAGTTACAAGATCCGTTCAAAAAGTGCGCACTTAATTTTTGTTGCAGCACAGCACAAGCGATGAAATGTGCTATTCAATATTTTTTTTGTTTGAATTAGTATAGTGACTACATGTCCGCACGAGTGCGCACCTATTGTACACAGTCGTGAGTAATTATTTCAGCGGCGTATGCTAATTGCAATAAATTAATATTAGACAAACATAAAGGTATGTTTCCAGGCACTCGTAAGAAATAAAGAAGTAGAACACTTGGACAACAGAAAAACAACAGACGTGAGTGGCTTACCCAGGGTTCGAACCCCGTACCTTCCGTACGACAACTCCGCCTAGCTATCAAGCGAATCACACTGACCCCACGGCCAGCTAGGCATCCAAAAAAAAAATGCTTTGCTGGCTATTTATCAGTAAGAAACACAATTGTTCATACAATACCAGAAACCTACCCACTGTTCTATACTATTGTCCTTTAGTCTTCTACAATTTACTGGACCCAGTAACAAGTTCTTTGTCTTGTTTGGACTGACACATACTGTTAATAGGAGAACAACAGAAGTGATTGCGTCATTAAGGGGCTGAGTTGCCCACTGTATACTTCCGGTGTTATCTTGTGTTTCTTACTGATAAATAGCCAGTAAAGCATCTTTTTTTTGGGGATGCCTAGCTGGCCGTGGGGTCAGTGTGATTCGCTTGATAGCTAGGCGGAGTTGTCGTACGGAAGGTACGGGGTTCGAACCCTGGGTAAGCCACTCACGTCTGTTGTTTTTCTGTTGTCCAAGTGTTCTACTTCTTTATTTCTTACGAGTGCCTGAAAACATACCTTTATGTTTGTCTAATATTAATTTACTGTTTACAGGCCTCGGGTTTCCCTTCCTTATGTGTTATTTATGTTCATACAATAACCAGAAACCTACCCACTGTTCTATACTATTGTCCTTTAGTCTTCTACTATTTACTGGACCCAGTATCAAGGTCTTTGTCTTGTTTGGACTGACACATACTGTTAATAGGAGAACAACAGAAGTGATTGCGTCATTAAGGGGCTGAGTTGCCCACTGTATACTTCCGGTGTTATCTTGTGTTTCTTACTGATAAATAGCCAGTAAAGCATCTTTTTTTGGGGATGCCTAGCTGGCCGTGGGGTCAGTGTGATTCGCTTGATAGCTAGGCGGAGTTGTCGTACGGAAGGTACGGGGTTCGAACCCTGGGTAAGCCACTCACGTCTGTTGTTTTTCTGTTGTCCAAGTGTTCTACTTCTTTATTTCTTACGAGTGCCTGAAAACATACCTTTATGTTTGTCTAATACTAATTTACTGTTTACAGGCCTCGGGTTTCCCTTCCTTATGTGCTAATTGCAATGAGTTGGCTGCAACGAAACAAAACGACACCAGCGTATAATATATTAATAAACTAAACTATGCCAATCTAAAATAACACATAAACAGTTACGATTCGTCATAGCTTCCTGATGATTTACTGCTATCATGGTTCATTATCAGATCATTATTCCTCGTATCAAAATCACATGAACAACCAATCACACATTTAGGACACGCCTTTTAACCGTCTTGTCGCACAAATGTTGTTATTTACTGTAAGAATTAATGTTACGGGCAGATTTAGGCAAATGTTCCAAGAAGATCAAAGAAAATGGCCGTTTTGCAAATTTCGAGACAGCTGTGGATGTAATGATCGCAAAATCTTAACTGCATGGAAAATCTAAGACTGCATGCAAAAATTCATGTCCGTACAACAAACAGTTTTGGAGAAAATTGACGCTTTCTGTGGGCACGAATTTCCGAACGGACTATAACAATGGCAACTACTCACTATCCTGCCATAGGCCGAAATACGTTATTACAACCGGCTTTCCAAAACACACGTCTCTACGAGACGGCTCCCAAGACTCTAATCATCTATACCTTCTATTGCGCCAATATTCAACCTTGTCACGTGGCATCACATGACGGGTTGTTTGCACCGGAACTCAATCATTTCGAGTTTTGTTTACGGCCCAGGAAAACACAGCTTGGCTTACAACGTGCCGTGACAATAGATGTTTCTGCTGTCTCTGCCATATCATTAATTTCGTAGAATCGTGTATAGTTTTCGAGATCTTCTGAGAACACCCTTTACGTGTGCGGTCTTACACTCCAGTTTAAAGTTCGCTTTTTTATCTTACACCTTTGACACTACACATGTAACCGAGCTGGTTACGGCATCAATTTGAAGATATGTGGCCGTGTAGGTTATACGGCACTAGTAGTTATATAGACTTTATTTAGTCAGAGTTAATCTTTTATATGTTGTTGTGGTTCAAGTGCTAACTGGCCTTCCGCCAGAGATGGTAATACTTGACCTTTCGTTATTGTTTTTAACCCAGGAATGTTCTTCCCTTTGAGTTTGGTGATAAGCAAAACGGTTTCAGCATAACAACGGATATCCAAAAGAAATTACTTCAGAGCAGTAACTGCCAACTGAACTTTGAATAATACTGCGTGTTGTGTAAAAACGTCTTATTTGCTTTTGAGGTCTGTCATTATATGTAGCATATTATAGCACTTATAAATGCTTAGCGTGGAAGTAGTAGGGATAATGCTAGCGTGGAAGGCCAAGCGGTCACACACAGTAGTGTATTAGGGAGATATCTACTGTCAGACTCCACATCACACACCCATGTATTAGGGAGATATCTACTGTCAGACTCCACATCACACACCCATGTATTAAGCAGAGATCTACTGTCAGACTCCACATCACACACCCATGTATTAGGGAGATATCTACTGTCAGACTCCACATCACACACCCATGTATTAGGCAGAGATCTACTGTCAGACTCCACATCACACACCCATGTATTAGGGAGATATCTACTGTCAGACTCCACATCACACACCCATGTATTAGGCAGAGATCTACTGTCAGACTCCACATCACACACCTATGTATTAGGGAGATATCTACTGTCAGACTCCACATCACACACCTATGTATTAGGCAGAGATCTACTGTCAGACTTCACATCACACACCCATGTATTAGGGAGATATCTACTGTCAGACTCCACATCACACACCTTTGTATTAGGCAGATATCTAACGTCAGACTCTACGCCAGACTGCCATGTGTTAAGCAGATATCTACTGTCAGACTCTACACCACACAGACATGTATTAGGGAGAGATCTACTGCCAGACTTCACACCACAATACCATGTATAAGGCAGAGATCTACTGTCAGACTCCACACCACACTGACATGTATTAAGCAGAGATCTACTGTCAGACTCTACACCACACTGCCATGTATTAGGCAGAGATCTACTGTCATACTCCACATCACACAGCTATGAATTAAGCAGAGATCTACTGCCAAACTCCACATAACACAGTCATCTATTAGGCAGAGATCTACTGTCAGACTCCACATAACACAGCCATGTATTAGGCAGACATCTACAGTCAGATTCCACATAACACAGTCATATATTAGGGAGAGATCTACTGTCAGACTCCACACCATACTACCATGTATTAAGCAGAGATCTACTGCCAAACTCCACATAACACAGTCATCTATTAGGCGGTGATCTACTGTCAGACTCCACATAACACAGTCATCTATTAGGCAGAGATCTACTGTCAGACTCCACATAACACAGTCATCTATTAGGCAGACATCTACTATCAGACTCCACTTCACACTGCCATGTATTAAGCAGAGATCTACTGCCACTTCTTTTACGCACACACAATACCCTTCCTGTATTTCGTATGCGCTGGTTTATTCTTGGTAGCCTATTTGTGTCGTATTCACCTGCATATTTATGTCCTGAATGTGACATAATTTTCATTATCTATATTATCATATTTAAAGCAACATTCATGAAAGCGACAGATGTCACATCATCTATATCGTATATTTACAACAACGATCAATAATGTAAAACATTTCTCATCATCTATAACGTATTATTTACAACAACCATTATGAATGTTACACATTTCATATCATATATAATGTAATATTTACAGCAACAATCATGAATGTGACACATTTCCCCAACATCTATAACGTATTATTTATACTATCGTGAATGTGACACATTTTGCATCATCTATAACGTATTTTTTACAGAAACAATCTTGAATGTGACACATCTCTCATAATATATAACGTAATATTTACAGCAAGGATTATGAATGTTACATATTTCTCATTATCTATAACGTAATATTTACAGCAACTGTCATGAATCAGTTACTGGAGATGGCCACACAAATAAAAACATATTCTGACGTCACTGACAGCAAACTGACTGCGATGAAAACTGAAATAGAGACACTTTTTCAAGGACAGCTTACTGAGCTGAGAACTGATGTGGAGACATTGTTTAACAATGTGTTAGGGCAACTCTCAAGGCTAGAGAAAGTTCTTAACTCATCATTAATCACCGTTCCGGTTGATATAGTTCAGGTGAGATACTTTGATTTGTTCTCTTATATGCGTGATATAATTTAGACGCTTACAACAAATGTTGAAAAATGTTTTATCAAAATAGATATACAGTATATATACGTATATATATATATATACGTATATATACGTATATATATATATATATATATATATATATATATATATATATATATATATATATATATATATATATATATATATATATATATATATATATATATATATATATATATATATATATATATATATATATATATATACTGAAGCACATTAAAAACGCACCACCTGTATAATCCAAGAACAGAGTGTGAAATGTAAATATAAGTGTTTACAAGTTTACATATTTGGAATCTTTATTCACTTTCCTGTGAATCCATGCTGGTCCATTTGTACATTTGATTGTTATGAAATTCATTGCATTCTGTGCAGGCAAGGGAGAAAACCAAAAATGCAACCAATAAAAAAAATTCCTTCACACTATCCTCAGTATCTGGTATGTCCACCGTGTGCTTGCAAACAAGCTTGGCAGCGGCTCCGCATGGACGCACAAGTCTCTAAGGAAATTCCGGGGAATCAAGTCCCATTCACGTGTAAGAGCAGCTTCGAGCTGTTGCAGATTAGCTGCAGAACCTTGCCTGTAGACTCTGCGTCCGAACTCATCCCACAGATGTTCTATAGGGGGCATGTCTGGTTCTAAGGGCAAGCCAATCAATCGTCACAATGTTTTCCTGCTGTAGATATTGCTGCGTAATGCATGCGGTGTGCGCACGTGCGTTATCCTGCTGGAGAAGCTGCAAGTCTGGATAATTTGTGAACGCAGGAGCAGCCAATGCATCCAGAACCTCATCTCGATATGTCACAGCATTAACATTTCCCCGGAAGACGTGAAGAGGCAAGCGATGGTGAAAACTGAATCCTTCCCAAATGTGAATACTGCCACCTCCAAATCAGTTGTGCTGACGAACACAGCAATCTGCAAAGCGCTCTCCACACCGTCGCCAAATCCGCATACGTCCCTAAGCAAAGGATATGTTGAACCTGCTCTCGTCTGTGAATAGGACAGCATTCCACTGCAGTCTAGTCCATCTGACATGTTGCTCTGCTCATTGCAGGTGCTGCTGACGATGTCTGTGAGTCAAGTTTGGCCCAACATAAGGTCGTCTTGCAGTAAGGACTGTATCTCTGAGTCGTCGCATGACTGTCATTCGAGAGACTTGCCCACGTCTACCCACTATTGCTCTTTGAATTTCCGGGAGAGAACGATTCCTTAAGTGACTCAGCACAATATGACGATCTTGCTCAGGGGTAGTAACTCGTAGTTGGCCACTCCGAAGTCTATCCCGGGCACTGCCAGTTGTTCCGTAACGTTCATTGAGACGTACAATAGTGCTGTGGTGGCAATTCATCCTTCTGGCAATGGCCTGCGAGCTCATTCCGGTCTCCAACATACCAATGGCTCGTTGGCGGTAGTTTTCAGATAGTCGTGGAATTTCAAGCACATGTACTGGGTGTTTTGTCTCAACGGCCTTTTTATACCGAGTATACTGCCACAACGCGTACACATTTTCAGGGTCATAGCTGTTGGGAATCGTGTTGCACGTGTAACTTTCATTGTTTTCATGTAGTCTGTACTCAAACCCGTGGGTTGAATCATGCATTTTCCATTCCAGCAGCCATTCGCTCTCTACCTCATGACAAACACGGGGAAAATCCATTCCCACACTTTTTTCCAGCTTCTCGGCATCAGTATATATAATAGTGGTGCGTTTTTAATGTGCTTCAGTATATATACTGATGCCGAGAAACTGGAAAGAGAAAGTGTGGGAATGGATTTTCCCCGTGTTTGTCATGAGGTAGAGAGCGAATGGCTGCTGGAATGGAAAGTGCATTATTCAACCCACGGGTTTATGTACAGACTACATGAAAACAATGAAAGTTACACGTGAAACATGATTTCCAACAGCTATGACCCTGAAAATGTGTACGCGTTGTGGCAGTATACTCGGTATAAAAAGGCCGTTGAGACAAAACACCCAGTGCATGTGCTTGAAATTCCACGACTATCTGAAAACGACCGCCAACGAGCCATTGGTATGTTGGAGACCGGAATGAGCTCGCGGGCCATTGCCAGAATGATGAATTGCCACCACAGCACTATTTTACGTCTCAATGAACGTTACAGAACCACTGGCAGTGCCCGGGATAGACTTCGGAATGGCCAACCACGAGTTACTACCCCTGAGCAAGATCGTCATATTGTGCTGTCACCTAAGGAATCGTTCTCTCCCGGCAAGTCAAACAGCAAGAGCAATAGTGGGTAGACGTGAGCAAGTCTCTCGAATGACAGTCATACGATGACTCAGAGATACAGGCCTTACTGCAAGACGACCTTATGTTGGGCCAAACTTGACTCACAGACATCGTCAGCATCGCCTGCAATGTGCAGAGCAACATGTCAGATGGACTAGATTGCAGTGGAAAGCTGTCCTATTCACAGACGAGAGCAGATTCAATATATCCTTTGCTGATGGACGTATGCGGATTTGGCGACGGTGTAGAGGGCGCTTTGCAGAATGCTGTGCTAGTCAGCACAACCGATTTAGAGGTGGCAGTATTCATATTTGGGGAGGATTCAGTTTTCACCATCGCTCGCCTCTTCACGTCTTCCGTGGAAATGTTAATGCTGTGACATATCGAGATGAGGTTCTGGATGCATTGGTTGCTCCTACGTTCACAAATTATCCAGATTTGCAGCTTCTCCAGCAGGATAACGCACGTGCGCACACCGCATGCATTACGCAGCAATATCTACAGCAGCAGAACATTGTGACGATTGATTGGATGCCCTATCACCACACATGTCCCCTATAGAACATTTGTGGGACGAGCTTGGATGCAGAGTCTACAGGCAAGGTTCTCCAGCTAATCTGCAACAGCTCGAAGCTGCTCTTACGTGTGAATGGGACTTGATTCCCCGGAATTTCCTTCAGAGACTTGTGCGTTCCATGCAGAGCCGCTGCCAAGCTTGTTTGCAAGCACACGTGTACATACCAAATACTGAGGATAGTGTGATTGAATTTGTTTATTGGTTGCATTTTTGGTTTTCTCCCTTGCCTGCACAGAATGCAATGAATTTCATAACAATCAAATGTACAAATTAACGACCAGCATGGATTCATAGGAAAATGAATAAAGATTCCAAATATGTAAACTTGTAAACACTTATATTTACATTTCACACTCTGTTCCTGGATTATACAGGTGGTGCGTTTTTAATGTGCTTCAGTATATAATAGTGGTGCGTTTTTAATGTGAATCAGTATATATATATATATATATATATATATATATATATATATATATATATATATATATATATATATATATATATATATATATATATATATATATATATATATATATATATATATAAAGGCAAAAGTAAATAAAGAAACTTACAGAATAAAGGAACGAACTATTTTTTCCAGCTGAACGTGAGAATAAAAATACATTTTTACATATACATCCAATCTTTCTTTTATGTTTCCAAAACAATAATATGTAACACAGATAGGATAGTTATTGTTAAAATCATATTTACTAAATGTTTCTATTACAGTAGGTACTAAACGTGGGAGAGATACTCTACTAGCGCGCAAATAGCAGCAGACTGACCTCGACTTACGACCACAAATATTTAGGACGGTCATCTCCGGTATCCTATCCCTTTACATTGGATTAGTTTTGCCGTCCGTGGTGAAAGATTTTAACTGTGACCAAACCGTTTGCCGTCCGTGGTGAAAGATTCTAACGGTGGCCACACCGTTTGCCGTACAGGTAACTGTAGTAAAGTAAATCTGTGTGACACCCCGCTCATATTTCCCCGCTTGAAAATTAACGAACGTACTCCTAAAATCTATTAATAACTACCGCATTTGAAATTTATCTCAGGACCACCGTAAAATAATCCGCCAACAATTTGACGAGAGAATTTGAATTCTTCTACTACCACCCGTTTAAAGGTTACTACCCCTAAACACACACCCCCCCCCACTAATATTTATTAACGAACGTCGTAAAAATTAACAACCAATCGGATTTGTTACCTCGTTGTATTGTAACGATAAAAATTTGGTTGGAAGTGATAACTTTTAACCATGCTTGAATAAGTCCGCCATTTGAGAAAAACTTAAACACAGAAAGGTTGAGAGCAGATGCAAAGCGTTGGTGACAAATGCCTTTGCCATCTGGACGACGCAGCAGTCTGGAATTGAGCCATTTACTGCTAGTCAATCCTGTGATTGTGTGATTATTCTTTACTTGCGGTAAGATAAATAAGTATTAGTATTTCATTGGCATGTAACTGGCCACAGATTGTGCGCCATATTTTGTTGTTCGACATTGCCAGTTGGAAGAGGTTACGACAGCCTAAGTAGGAAATGCCTAAGCAGACTTAGAAGGAAGTGAAACTAATTTGTGTTTGAATAGTGCCATAAAATCTTACGACTGTAAGTCCAGAGGCCACTAGCAATCATCTGCAGTTCCACAGTGTTCTAATGACACATGAAAACATACCTAGGATGTTTGAACAAAAGATTTAACTGGTCACAAGAAGAAAATTTTATACCCCAGCTGATTTTAGGGAGGACAATCAATGCTTAAGGTGACAGGGGCGTTGCAGCCATATGGAAGAAGAATGTAAGCACAGGACGGAGTGAATTCAAAGAAAATAGGGTCTGGTGCAAATGGTTCGCACACGTGACTGACCCCCAGGTAATCTTAGTAGTGATTAGTTGTGGAATTGTTATAGCCAGCATATAAAAGGGAGGGAATATCCTTCTTTTTCAGGGTTATATTGCCTATTACTTAGTTGTTGCAATAAACCTGATGCAGGCAGACCTTGTGTACTTTGAAGCCTCAGTAAAGCTGCATGCTGCATCAGTGGTCAGAAGACAACTATTGTGTGGACCTTGAAGAGTCTACAGGCATCCACTTCAGACAGTCTGTCAGGTCAAGTCCCTATACATGGGCATATGAGATCTCATCTTAACAATTTCCACAACAAGAACAGAAATTCCTGTGGGCGTGATGATACCAACAGACCCTCACCAAATTGACTCTTTGTTACAGAAATTATTAAATCAGACTGTGGGATACACATACAGTGACACTTTAATATACCAGTTATGGACAAAGGGTCCTCTTTATTTATTTATATGTTGTAAATAAAATTTTCTTGATTTGAAAACATTCCTGTCCCAAAAGAATCGAGGTACAGGAAAATAAAAAATTGTAATATATTAATATAACTTTACGAACAGTCTTACTTACTTCACTTTTATTGAGTTAAAGTTACGTTTGACATTATTCATACATCACAATAGATACATTACCCTAGACACTTGCCATACAACATCACAGAGATTATGTTACACAGAGTGAGATCTTAAAGAGGTAGCGGATAGGGACCCTGACATCATCATTATCAATTAGACTCAGGGAACTTACACAGCTGGACCTCACTTTGTTTACCTTTAGTGTAGTAACATCAATAACCTCTCACATTACCACAGTAACATCGACTAGGCATGGTACCGCAAAGCAGCCAATTTTGTTGTTGTTACGTCTAAGTCTCAAACCGTGTGGGCCAGGCAGACGAGGACAAGCTATGTATGTGAAAAATGAACACCCTTATGTGTGGCTAGATGTAAGTTTCCATTCTAATGAGGATGCAGAATTGCAGGTGATTGCACTGCATATAAGCGGTCAAGAATGGCAAATCTTCAATTTATATTCCATGTGGATCGCATTCCTGAAGAGGGCAGCTTGGAGTTCCTGACTAAATTGTCCGAAGAACCTAACAAGATGTGCTTAACTGCCGGCGATTTTAATGCTAGATCTATGGCGTAGGAAAACTCCACGGAAAATAGACAAGGTGTTGCCTTGAATAAGGCTTTACTCAGCTCAAACCTATCCATTTAAAATGATGGTCTGCCAACAAGACTGGCATGTACACTAGGGTGACCATACGTCCGGAATTGGCCGGATGTGTCCGGTTTTTCATGCATAAACTATTTGTTCGGTCAGATTTTTTAAAATATATAACTATCCGGCTTTTTGACAATTTACTAAATTATAAGACAGGCACACATTTCAAAAATTTGCCATTTTAATTTCATGTCCGACGATCAGAAACCAAAAAAAATGGTTATGTCTACGCGCTAGGCTTACTTCTCAAATTCTGACTGACACTGATGGTTAGGTTAAAGAAAACAGCAATATATATATATATATATATATATATATATATATATATATATATATATATATATATATATATATATATATATTATATATATATATATATATATATATATATATATATATATATATATATATATATATATATATATATATACAGTAAATCATTGGATTTTTTCATTTCTAATGTCGTTATTTCGCACTACTGTGTGATGGACAAAAATTCAGAAGCGAAAAAATTAAATTTCAAAGCGGTTCTCGTCTGGAGTGTTGAACAACATCAAAACACTTTCTGCTCTCTCAGCGGTTTTACCTGTAGAATGCTCGAGTTCCGAGATCAAAGGATAGTAGGGATTTTTAGACTTCCCCTGAGCAAACTTTAAAGGGCCAGTTCTGTCTTTCTCACGTGCTGTCTATCTGTCAAGTATTATATGATTGACAGATGAGCTCGCGTGAGTAGAAAGGAGTAAAACCAAAGCGTGATTTGTTTCCTGTTATGACTGACAGGTCACGAAGATTGTAAACACTGCGTTAGCCGGTGTTTAAAGAAAAGAGGGAAGGGACAAAAGGGTGAGGTGCCGAAATAGACAGTTGGTTTAATGCATTTAGCTTGCAAATCAGAGAGCAGCAATAAGTTTACAATAAGCTTGTCAGATTACTGAAGGCTCTTTTCCAGTACACGTCACATAACTATAAAATTAATAGTTACTGAATCACCTTCACCTTGGGGGGGGGGGGACGGGGGGGTGGGGGTGCTCAATAACGTACCTCATAGAAGGCGTGGGAGATTTTTTAAGTTCATGACAGTTTAGATGATCTCAGGGGTTGTGCTTGCTTTTATTTAACATCCTATGAGGTCCCCTTAAATAGAAGTAGCATTCTTCTATTTATATCTCTGTAAAAAGTCATCTTGAGCGAAGGTTGATGCCTTTAAATATCTTCATAATTATACTCTACGTTTGGCCATTGTTGGACCATTGCTGCGGAGTAGGGGAGACGATTCGCAGCTCAGTCTTGTAGACCAGTAACAAATTGTCTCCGTTTTTCTCGGTCAACAGCCATCCTTCTGTGATGTCTGTGACGTATAATGTAAATATAGATACAGTAATCTGACAGCCTTTGCTTTCCCATGTAGTGTCTACCATTTGCTAAGCCAAATCACGCAATTTCTGTCTGCATTACTCATATTTTATCCACGCCTCTTTTACTTGATATGTAAACAAACAGACATACTAGCTAGTTCCGTGACCTGCCAGCATAACAGACAGCGAGCTCTGATTCGTTTACCTAAGATTCTCACGCGAGCGGGTCTGCCAATCATCATTGTTGACAGACAGATGCACGTGGGAGACACAATCGGTTTCTTTGAAGGGGAAACGCGGGCAGAAATTTTCCCGTGTACCTGTTTGATGTTCGTACATACACGGAGATAATCGTTTGATATCAGAAGCGAACATAAATCTCGGGAGGAAAACTGTTACACGAGTAAGCCTTTGTTGTCGATTTGCAACTGCAAACAGAGTGACCGAGGAATCTTTGATCGGGTGAATTAGTTTCCTGAATTTTTGCCATACATTAGAAGTGTGAAAATTCACATTCTCGAGATAATAACACTCAAATCTGTATATATACTGCGTTCTCTCCATATTAATAATTATCAGTCATCGCTCAGAAATTTTGGATATTCTAATCACGCTAGACTAGAACCTTTTTTTGCTAAATGTGTTAAATTGTTTCGTGGTGATTTCATTTTCTGATTTGTGGTAATAGAAATTGTGCTAAATGTTAAAATAAATTAAGTTTACCATTATAATTCGCTGTGTTCTTCTAGTGTTAAAACTAGTGAAATACATAAGGCGTAGATATTTTCTAGCCAAGGGTACAGTAATGTAAATTCCATCACCCATTTTTTCACCAGAAAATATGGTTTAGCCGACGGAGATTATTACGCGTGACGGATGAGTGACAGAATAAAATTCGCATTGTATTTCATTGTGTGAAATCATATAAGTGACTAGTGTTAATATCCTGTGAAAATCTAATAGCTAGTAAGGTCAGGCGATACTTGTTAAAGTGCGATATTTGTTAAAGATTGAATAATAATTGACTTCGTGTGCTGTTCATTTTCTCTCAGGCAGTAACTGGGGAGGGCACATACCCTTCTTCCCGACACGCCATAGCGGAAAAACGTGCTGGTGGATAGGATAGTAGCATTATATTTCATAAATGTTATTTTCTTCTAATATAGTATCTGATCAAAACCAGCGGCCAGCGGTCTAACATTACCCATTATTTGGTACTTTGGGTCTTCGAATTTTTTGGACTAGTTTGGTTCTATTTCTTCATTCAGTGAAGGATTAATGGTGTCTTCTTGTTGGCTACAAGTCCCAAGTTCCTTCGTGAGCCGGTTGGGCCCATGAGACTAGTAAACATTAATTATATAAAAATAATAACTGGACTGTACCATACCCAGAATTATTTATTCTATTTTCCCAGCCCACTGGGCATATTAAAGAACATATATTCCTGACCATTGACAGACGTAGCATCGGAGTGATTCAGAAAACTACGCTGTTTCAAAATCGGCACTCACAATAGAGCGCGCCGATAGGATCTACCATCATCATCATTTTATATATATTGTAACATTTGCCTTAGCAACCAGATGCTTAGCAATACGGGAATTGCTTTTTTTTTCTCATTTTCCAACTGTGAGCATCCAGAACACGTCTTGCTTCAGTGACTATTCACAGTGACAGTTGTTTCATTCAAGGAAAATTAAACCACCAAATTCGGCGTCCACCTTGTAATTATCATTCGATAAATAGGCTGGACGGGGGCTAATTTTGGCAACTCACCTGACCGTATAGGTTCAGGAACTATTGTAAATTTTCCAAGGGATACCAACAACAAGAGCTTGCGAACGAACGAACGAACGAACAAACTTTATTTTCAAAGGGTTAAGAATTGGGCACACAGGCCCGTCTGACGTT
Organism: Oreohelix idahoensis; assembly: GCA_024509875.1. Classification (NCBI taxonomy): domain Eukaryota; kingdom Metazoa; phylum Mollusca; class Gastropoda; order Stylommatophora; family Oreohelicidae; genus Oreohelix; species Oreohelix idahoensis. The sequence continues at coordinate 26,498 of JAMPIV010019474.1, read as the reverse complement.
CTGCCCTTCCTCTCTCTTTCATCATGTATACTAATATCCTTTCATCCTCACATTTACTTTAAGCATTATTAAGGCATTTATCATTATAAAAGTAATATTACATTTGCAATAATCATCATAATTAAAGTGTTTTTAAAATAAAATAAAATAAAAAAAAATAAAAAAAAATAAAAATAAAAAATTAATAGTAATAATGACTTTGAAAAATAAATAAATAGAGCGGGTAAGCGAGAGTGTTTGTGGCCACATATGAAAACTGAGAGAGAAAGAGGAAGAGAGAGGGAATATTTTCCTTTGTTACAATCATTGTACAAACTTCGTTATTTTATTTAGTTAAACTTGTGTACTTTACTGAGTAGAAATGTAGTGGGAATTTGTTCTACACATTCTATTCTATACCCTAGTGCTAATCTTTGACCTTTGGGTTATTAACTTCTTTAGGGATCCTTTCTCAACAAGGGGGAGGGCACTTAGTCGGTTATTTTCATATGTCTGCAAACATTATTTTTTTATTTTCTCTATATGTTGGATGTTGGAAGTTTAATGATAATAAACAACAACAAAAACTTAACTGTGTGTGTTGGTCAGACCCATACCCAATTAACCATAGTTTTTCACGTTTGTGTGTTTTTTTGTCACATTATTGTGTGTGGGTGTGTTTGGTTAACGTATCTTTCTAGAGATAAGGGTGTGAAAGATTGTCTTCCACTAAATTAAAGTCGTATAGATAGGCTGGACTAGGGAAACTACTCGGTCCAGAGACTAATCTTCTCCTCAGCTATTCACTTGTAAAATCTATTTCTTACACCTTTATCCTCTCACATATTTACTATTATCACCTTTGCTCAGACGGGACCTTAAATATCTTCTAACCTATCCAAAAAAAAAATATACGACAATGTCCCAGCTCTAGTTTATACTTAACATCTCTGCCTCCACAGTTCTCCGTCAGGTGGCTTTTTTGATGTCCTTGATTTTGCTTTCTTTCTTTAGTCCATAGCATGGCTGTTTTGGTGATGGTGTCAAGGTCTCTTCTGAGGATGTTGCCAACCCAATTCTATCTTCTACTTGCTATGATGGTGCACATATCCTCTTGTTGGCTCCGAGTTAGCAGTTCCTGGCTGGTGATGGTGTTCAGCAAGAAAATATGAAGAATTTTCCCTAAGCAGGTTGCGTGAAAATAGGACAGTTTGGACATTTCTTTTTTCTGAGTTCTCTGACTAATGACTTCCTTGTGATGCTATCATCATGTTTTGGACCAAGTATTACTGAGATCTCACAGAGTGGCAAATATTAGTTATACCCAATGTCACGGCGCTATTTCGCAGTGCATCTTTTGTACGAAAGCCAGCCGGGCGAAGTCGGGGCTTCTCGAACTGGTGTGTCATGTGACCACCGGAAGTCGGGGGAAAAGGCGCAAAATTGGGCAGTGAGAGACTAGCCGTGGTTCGAGTAGGACGGATATCTTTCCCTTTGCCAGCAAGTTTCCTGTGTTGTTCATTGTATGGACTATTATGTGAGTGCTTGCCATGTTTCGGTCCTGATTGGTAATTATGTGTTAATTGTAGAGCAGTGTAGTGTCTAGTGGGTATTATCTTCAGGCCGAAATTATAAGTTGTCAATGATTTGGAGTGTATCATTGTTGCAGTTTTACCGCTCAAGGTGAGCGATATTCATTGCAGTGTTTCAGTATACTTCGCACTGTCATGTATGATGCTGATAATTAAGCTGCTAAGGCAAGGCTATAGTGGTATTTCAATATTGTATTTGATGTGTTTATTGGCCGTGTGAGGCCTTGTTGTAGTGTGCATATGATTAAAGGGAAGTTCGTGTAAAAGTGTTTATTTCTTATTGTCAGCCATTGTTGTGTGGTCAGACGAGCCGTTATGTATGATTATAAATCCACATTGCAGTGGTGCAACACAGTGGGGTGTTATCCACGATAAGTATTCCGTGACTTTACTCCGCAAAGTATCTTTGCCAGAGAGTTATCTGTTGACATGAGCGAGGTGTTTATAGTACATGTGTATAAGTAGTTGCATAGTAAGAATTTATGGCAAAAGAAGCAGAATTATAGATAATATTGAATAGCCGGAGTGTACATCATGGACTTAGAGGGTTACATTCGGATATGCAAAGAATGTGGGTACACTGACCATCGGAAGTCAGAGGAAAAGGCGGAAAATTGGGCAGTGAGAGACTAGCCTTGGTCTGAGTAGGACGGATATCTTTCCCTTTGCCAGTAAGTTTGCTATGTGGTTTATTGTATGGACTATTATGTGAGTGCTTGCCATGTTTCGGTTCTGATTGGTAATTATGTGATAATTCTAGAGCAGTGTAGTGTCTAGTGGGTATTATCTCAAGGCCGTACATTATAAGTTGTCAATGATTTGGAGTGTGTCGCAGTTTTACCGCTCAAGGTGAGCGATATTCATTGCAGTGTTTCAGTATACTTTGCACTGTCATGTATGATGCTGATGTTTAAGCTGCTAAGGCAAGGCTATAGTGGTATTTCATTATTGTATTTGATATGTTTATTGGCCGTGTGAGGCCTTGTTGTAGTGTGCATATGATTAAAGGGAAGTTCGTGTAAAAGCGTTTATTTCTTATTGTCAGCCATTGTTGTGTGGTCAGACGAGCTGTTATGTATGATTATAAATCCACATTGCAGTGGTGCAACACAGTGGGGTGTTATCCATGATAAGTGTTCTGACAGCTGGGGAGCTCTTGTCCGATTGTTAAGAGGCCGTAGGGCCAATATTTTACAGGATAATATGTGACAGCTGAAGGCTGTATCCAGTTCTTTCGTAAACCGTTGGGCCAATATTTGACACTATAGAAGGCTAGTAGTTGTTATGCACATATATCAGGAGTTTATAGCAGCATTGTGTACACTTCAGGTTTTCCAGCGTTCACGGCAGTGTGTTTTGGTTAGATAGTATCAGTGAGTTGTTAACATTCAGAGGGGCGACACGTCGCGGTATTTGACCCAGTTTGAATATAGGGCACAGTGAAAGGTTAGCGTTGTCAATAAAGCTGAGTTTTGACATTTATGGTGTTCGACATGTTTGGACAGATTGACAAAACGCAGTGTTGTGGTTCGGATTATCGTGCATAAGTATTTCTGCTGTTAGCAATGTTAGTGCAGTCAGGTATGAATTGTCGGGCTGAATAAGTAGACATATTACAAGGTATACTTCACGGTTTCTTGGTAACATTCGTTGCTCCCTGCGGAGTAAAGTTACGAGTTCAACAGGGCGGGGAGACAACTTCGGTTGTTGCGCTATCCCGGTTGATACAGTGTGACTTTGAGTGTTACCTTATAGGTGTTAGGGTCTTTTATGGAGTGCCTTTGTAAACTTTTAAGTTTACCTAGGATTACAACTGTGATAGGGCGTTTTGAGGTAGGCAAGTTGTCCTGTTCCCGCCACTCTAAGTAGCCATCTAACCCACTAGAATTTCTGCAACAACCTACCTGCCAGTATTCCTGTGCTGCAGCCAATCCATGCTGTAGCAATAGACTGTGTCCATGTATTGCAGCCAGTAGTCAACGGTCCTGTGTGCTGGGACTTGCTTATTGGGAAGCAATCGATTTATCCTCCTGCGTTGTGGTGTCCAGTACCACTGGAATCCGGCTCTGAATAGCTGTCGCCATTCGTCTGGTGCCGAGGTCTATACCTTGTGGACTTTGGGGTCCTGGAAGATACTGTGCTGACGAGTAAAGACTGCTTGGTCCTCCTGAGAAGTTATATAGTGAAGTGAACTGTGATGATATATTATCACCGTGCCAAAGGACAGTATTGCTATCAGCTGGTGATAGACTTCACTTAGACTAGTGAAGAAGTCTGAACATTATTGGATTTACTGTCGTTGTTCTTGCTGTGGACAGTACTGTGATAACACCGCGGAGAACATTGTTATTGTTTGAACATTTTCAAGTTTGTGGAGAACTGTGTGTGCGGTTTTCATCTATCATCATCTGTGCCTGAGGAGCTACGCGGAGGTACATCGCTGGATTATCAGTCAAGTTAATGTTTGTACATCTGTGAATGAGTTGGGTATTTTTGTTTTGTGTTTTGCTTTCTTTTTCTTCGTCAAGTTTTTCTTTCGGTCTATCCATCTGAGTCAATGTATCTTACAGTCTGGTCTTTTAGATTAGTGGGTTCTCTTGTTGGGGTCGTGTTGAGTAAACTATAAGCATTTTTCTGTCCGTTTTCCTACGTCTGTTTCTTGAGGTATTCTTATGTGTTTTGTCTTTCTTGCTTTCGTTTTGTTGTCTTCGTGTTTCGCTTTCTTTGGAGAAACTTTTAAAGGGTGTTAATTAGTTACGTTGGTTCTGTCATTCTGATTTCCTGTCTCTCGGGGTCATTATTATTATATATGATTTGTTATAGTGTTATTATTGCTTAAATGTTATTTAGTTTATTTTAAGTGGTATGATCTAGTTAGTGGCTAGTTAAAGTATTAGCTCTCAGCACTTCATGGTTAAGTGTAGTTGTTGTTCTAGTCTGCTGTGTTTTTTATCATACGTGTGAGTTCAAGGGTGGATGGGTGGCGAGTTTAATTTTTCCTTTTCCTACTTGGGGGAAAAGATTGGATTAGACTGATTTCTTCTAGGGTGTGGCTGTGTATGTTTAGTGGTGGAGTCAGGCAGAAGGTTTTCCTGCGACTGCCCTACTTAATTTCAAGCTCAATATTCGCTAGGCGAGCTGGTGGAGTTTGTATTCACGTTGTCGTGTACATTCAGTAACTCTTTTGTCGTGTTTAAGTGGTGTCATCTCGCGTTCCTTCTTGCTATCTTGTAAATACGTTAACAGGTATCCCTTGTTTTCGTTCGTTGTCAGTCACGCATTTTATATATTAGTATATCTCTGCTCAAACTTTATCTGTCATCTTATTCACCGTGACTATTAGTTATCGTAGTGTTTAGTGTATGTTGTATCATCTGTGGAATTTTCATTTTTGCCATTTGTAGAATATATGATAGAATATAAAGAACTGTAATACTATCAGAGTAAAGCACCATGGTGGGTGCTAGTGAGATATTGGGGTGTAGAAGCTGACTTATTTTGCATTTTTGTGGCGGTGCCACAACCTTACCGTTGTGAGGTGGTATAGCACCAAGAGGTATTACCAGCTAATGGGATACAACTATCGACTATATTAAGGGTCTTCTCGTATCACAGAGACTATGTGATCGTAAGGACCAGATCTAGAGAGTAAGGAGACATTAGCCAAGAGGCAGAGAACGGTTATACTGCATTGAGGGGTGAAGTGGATTATATATATATATATATATATATATATATATATATATATATATATATATATATATATATATATATATGTGTGTGTGTGTATATATTATATATATATTATATATATATATAGATATATATATATATATATATATATATATATATATATATATATATATATATATATATATATATATGCATGTAATTGCACTGGGATTAGTGATATTGTTATTTATATACCATTACTGCATACTTTGTAAGCAGAGAGTTATCTGTTGAAATAAGCGAGGTGTTTATAGTACATATGATTGGGTAGTTGCATAGTAAGAATCTATAGCAAAAGAAGCAGAATTATAGATAATATTGAGTATCTGCAAGGTACATCATGGACTTAGAGGGTTACATTCGGATAGGCAAAGAATGTGGGTACACTGGGAAAGAACGGATGGATTTTGCTGAAGCCAAATACTATTCAGATGAAAATCAAAAAGCTTCGGAGAAGAAAAAGATTGAGAAACAGAAGCAGGAAAGAGGTGCTCGCGCTGAAGAGTTAGAGCTCAAAGAAGGGAGTTAGAATTTCAGGAAAAGAAGATGGAACGAGAATTACAGGAAAAGAAGATGGAACGAGAATTACAGAAAAAAGAAGATGGAACGAGAATTAAAAGAAAAGAAGATGAAAGAGGATAAAGAGTTAGAATTACAAGAAAAGAAGATGAAAGAGGATAGAGAATTAGAGAAGGAGAGAATGAGAATAGATCTGAAAGAGACGAAGATTGATAAGGAAATACAATTGAAGAGATTAGAAGTAGGTGCGAGTTCTCAGAACTCAACTCCGAGGGAGTCTTATCGTCCTTTTAGGCTGCGTCTGCCAAATTTTAACGACAAAATCGACAGTTTAGTTTTTTTTCTTGAGAGGTTCGAGGCCTAATGCTTGCCCTGGAAGGCTGATAGAGATCAGTGGCCATCTTTGTTATGCACATTACTAGTGGGGCCTGCGATGGAGACCTTTTATAGCCTCCCGCTAGAAGAGCGGGCAGATTACGACACGGTGAACGAACGGTTGCTCCGGAAGTTCCGTTTGACGGCTGACGAATACCGGACGCGGTTTAGAAACCCTATGCCAAGTGCAGATCAGGACTTCGAGAACTTCATCTCGAAGATCAAGCTTCTGCTGAATAGATGGATCGAGTTGGAGGGAATTACGAAGGATTTTAATGACCTGGTTAATCTAATGCTACGGGACAAAGTGTTGTCGTCGTGTTCTACTGAGTTGGTAGCTTTCTTCCAAGAGCGCAAGCCGAAGGACATTGAGTCCATGGCACAACTGGGGCACCATTATGTCCTGGCCCATCCGGGCAAACCCATCCTTCGGTCTGGTCTGCCTGACGTCTTAGTTTCAGGTGTCGGCAAAGTTCAGCGACAACCGCGGCAAGATCAGTCAGGCGATGCAGACAGGCGCCAAGAGCAGAAGGACGATATGTTCTCCCGTCCCTATCAACCATGCAGAGGGAATTATTGTAACTTCCTGTCTTAACGGAATGGTCGGTAGAACTGGCGCAACCGACAATGGAAAAGTGATAGCGACGGAGGAGAGCGCCAAACGCGAAAGCATGTACGCTTTGAGGAATCTCGGGACGAAGATCGGTTTTTCTATAAAACAAAACATTCCAAGCGGAGGGATGGGTCTGCTGACAGCCGATCATCCGACTCCGATGCTCGGTCCTCCTAAGCTAGCAGTCCCAGCAATACCCCACGCGAAGAGTCAAAAAGGGAACGCAGATGTTCCAATTATAATGGAAGGGGCCATTATGCTGACGTGTGAACTACCCCAGTTGAACACGCGAATTCCGCGTTGTGTTGGACACTATTAACAGCGAGGACTGTTTGGGGTGTCGACCTCTGTTCCATGCGAACGAGAATGTAGTGCTACACTGCGGATATGCGGTACCATGTCTGTCGGAAGTTCATGAGACTAGCAAGGTGGCTCTCCACAAAGGTGTGGTGGAGAAGAAACCAGTCTCGGTGTTGAGGGACACTGGATGTATCACAATCGTGGTGCGTCGGTCATGCATCGACGAGTCCTGCCTCACAGGTAAAACTGTAAAGTGTACCACGTTTGGGGGCAAAGTCGAGTCTTACCCCCAGGCGTGTATTAATGTGAACACCCCGTTTATAACAGGTAGAGTGAACGCGTTTGTCCTTGAGAACCCAGTCGCCGATTTGATAGTCGGCAATGTACACGAAGTGCATTACGCCACGGGACTGGCTGGAGCAAAGGCTCATCAACAGCAAAGTCCCGAGGCGGAGGATCAGGTGGTCGAGTTATCACCACCTGACAAAAAAGTACATCTGAGACGGGGTTCGCCGCATGCATCCATTAGTACGCACAGTCCGATGCCAAGTGGCATGAATAGGAACAGTAGAGGCATATCTGAGGGCCTGAAAGCTAGTGACCGCAAGGTATGGGTCCGCAATACCCCCCCCCCCCCCCCGAGTGCTAGCTGGTGCACACTCAGACGTGTGTTTAATGAGGTTGCGCCGTTTAAGTTCGTTGAGGTATTGTCATTGCGAGACAATACCAAGGTTGCACAAGTTACTTTCGTGAATAGATGGGGTGCGCATGATGCAGCCATTGGAAGCATATGTCATTGCTTCTTAACCAACTTCTGACATTCCAACAATAGCAAAAGATAGGTATTGGGGTCGCGTTTAGTAGGGTGTTTTGGTTAACGCGAACCGAACTGTAGAGTCTGACCATCGCCACCAGTACTATTCTGATAAAATATAAGTTGTTCTGTACAGCTTTGGAATGTAATGAGGGTGACTGAGGAGGTAGATGTCACATGTTATTACCATGTTTGTGCATAATGTTATGCTTTGAATGTATGTATTATGGCGCCATAAAGGCAATTAACTTTAGAATTAAATCTAATGTATGTCTAAACTTTGTGACAAATAACGGTTTGTGTTAGGAGAATATCATTGGTAACGTATGCCTATGTAAGACTTACTATTAGATTACAGCGCACTGTGTTATGGTAGACCAGGTGTGGACAGTCGTTGTTATTTTTCACGATTGCCAGAACCTTGGGTAACCTACTTTATGTCCATATTGTCTTTTTTTTTTTATCGGATGGTTGGAGAATGCAGGAACGACAATGGTAGCGGAGAACTGTGGCATTCGTTATTCATATGAGGATATGCTATTAGTGGCATATGATCGTCCAAACTCCTACGGGGGTCGGGCGAAGCTTCCTCCGATGGAGAAAAACAACGTTTTCTTACTTAAAGGGGGGGGGGGGGGGGGGGGGGGGACGTCACGGCGCTATTTCGCAGTGCATCTTTTGTACGAAAACAAGCCGCGTGAAGCCGGGGCTTCCCGAACTGGTGTGTCATGTCACCACCGGAAGTCGGGGGAAAAGGCGCAAAATTGGGCAGTGAGAGACTAACCGTGGTCCGAGTAGGACGGATATCTTTCCCTTTGCCAGCAAGTTTCCTGTTTGGTTCATTGTATGGACTATTATGTGAGTGCTTGCCATGTTTCGGTCCTGATTGGTAATTATGTGTTAATTGTAGAGCAGTGTAGTGTCTAGTGGGTATTATCTTCAGGCCGAAATTATAAGTTGTCAATGATTTGGAGTGTATCATTGTTGCAGTTTTACCGCTCAAGGTGAGCGATATTCATTGCAGTGTTTCAGTATACTTTGCACTGTCATGTATGATGCTGATGTTTAAGCTGCTAAGGCAAGGCTATAGTGGTATTTCATTATTGTATTTGATGTGTTTATTGGCCGTGTGAGGCCTTGTTGTAGTGTGCATATGATTAAAGGGAAGTTCGTGTAAAAGTGTTTATTTCTTATTGTCAGCCATTGTTGTGTGGTCAGACGAGCCGTTATGTATGATTATAAATCCAAATTGCAGTGGAGCAACACAGTGGAGTGTTATTCACGATAAGTGTTCCTGACACCCAACATGTCATGAATAGCGACTAAGAACGGCGGGGTATGAGACAGACACCTTCATCCAGTATAAGTTTTAAGCCCTAAAATATCATGAACAAACTTCATCTTATCCAGTTCTTCTTATTTATATACCTGTCATCTACTTCTGTACGTTACTTCTATTTCTATTCTTTTGATTTATTTCTATAAGGTTCATCAAATGTTATATCTTTCTTTTATTTCTATACATTTAATCTATTTCTATAAGTTTGCTTTATTTATATACGCTTCCTTTACTCCTGTATGTTTCCTCTGTTAATATACTTTTTCTATATGTGTCCTCTATGTCTATACGTTTGCTCTATTTTTATAAGTTTCATCTATTCTATACATTTGCTGTGTTCCATTACGTTTGCTTTATTTCTATACGTTTCCTCTTTTCCTTTACGTTTAGTCTATTTATATACGTTACCTCTATTTCTCTACTGTGTATTTTACAGTACAAGTAAAACCCAAATTACTTGAGTCAGATAAGAAAGCCCATGACTCATAACAGGTGATGACGGCCAGGCATTACTAAAATTTGAAGACACATTACATTGTTCAACTCAACATATATATTTAATATGAAACATGCTGTTCTGTAATATTTATATATACATTACATTCATGTCGATTCCCCAATACTTGTTGTTACAAGTGACATTACTACAATAATGCTGCTGCAATCATCACTTACATTGATTTGTGTGCGACAGTTGTTTTGATAACATAATTTCGAATATTTGAGCAAGTATTTAAGCAACATAAAAATGTAAATAAGCTATATTTATTATTTAACTTCGTTAACCTCTACACAATTCTCCAAATTTTAGTTCGTGATTGTTCGTTAAACTTCTACACACACCACCCGAACTAGTTTCACACAATAAATTATATTTTCTCTAACCAAATTGTAAGACTTCTAAAAATCAAAACACAGATCAAATGTGAGAGAGGAATGTCAAGCTCACAGCCTAGACAGAAATTCTTGTTGTGGGGACATATCGAGGCTCTGTGTGATACAGAAACTGATCGTGGGGGCTGGATAGTTATACAGGTGATTTATTATGTGTCTTTTTTTAGATCATCTATCTATCTATCTATCTATCTATCTATCTATCTATCTATCTATCTATCTATCTATCTATCTATCTATCTATCTATCTATCTGTCTGTCGGTCTGTCGTCTGTCTATCTATCTATCTATCTATCTATCTATCTATCTATCTATCTATCTATCTATCTATCTGTCTGTCTGGGAGCCGCGCTGGTGTAATGGCTTAGGCGTTGTACTGGCGACCAGGTGTTCATGGTTCAAACCCGGGCGTCGGCGTTTGAAGAAATGTTTAATGCCGGAAATTTGACTGAATAGCCTGAACGGCTCCTGTGATAAACCCTCTGTGGATGGGAAGGAGCGAAGCTCCTGACCGGGTTGGAAGGAAAGTCCTCAGGTTCCCCAGCCTCGCAATGACATGTCATTGGGCCGAAGGGCTGAAAGCCCAAGTGCCGCTGGTTAAGGAAAAAAAAAAAAAAAAAAAAATCTGTCTGTCTGTCTGTCGGTCGGTCGGTCTGTCGGTCGGTCTGTCGTCTGTCTGTCTATCTATCTATCTATTTATCCATCTATCTAACTAATCTGTCTGTCCCTCTGTCTTTGCAGTGCTCTTTCTTACTTTCTCTGTCTGTCTACTTACCGACTAACATGTCTATCGATTCATCTATGTATCTACCAGAGACGTACAAAAGGTGACGTAGACTTTTATAGAGGCTGGAATGATTACAAGAACGGGTTTGGAACTCCTGATACAGATTTCTGGATTGGAAATGACGTTATTCACAATCTTACTTCACAAGTAAGTATTCCATAAGCTCAAATGGCTTGCTGATCACGTTATTCTTGATAAACGGGTATAAACATGTAAGGGGTCGTCTATGTGGCGATGTAGATCTTGAATTGTTTAGATAGTAACATAGTTACCAGAAATGGTGAACTCGTGGTAATAGTAGCACAAGAAAACGTCAAATAATCAACTTCACAGTTCAGTTGTACAGAAGAAAAGAACAGGCAGGTAAATCAACTTCTCGCTGCACCTGTCCTATGCTCTAGGGGATGTGAATGTCGCTCAGAATTAATTCCCGCCACTTTAAGACTACTTTCAAATATTGAAAATTGAAAATAAATTTAATAAAGTCGGGTAAAATCGGGGTACTTAAATGAATAATTAAATAAATTCAAGATGTAAAGGCATCTGGTGCATTTTACAAACATAATTGTACACTGGGATTTTAGTAAAGGAGTTTGTGTCATCATACACACATTTATTTTTATTGGTGGTAGGTTATCACGTCGGTGGGCTTAACTGATTATGACGTAAATAAGTCTCCTGGTCCTCGAGGTCACAAGGCTGAGGCCAGGTAGCAGTGATGGTCCACTATTTCACGATCCACCCTTTTATAATGTCGTGTCACGTGTTACAGACCAGTTGAGCATAGAACAAAATAAAACCAGTAAATGGTACCTGTTTTAATGAAGACATCCTCACCTCTATTGAATGGCCACTATGATCAGAATCCTCAATATTGACAACACTATCATGAGCTTGTGGTATAACAGTCAAGATAGTTACGTCGTACATGATACAACACATTCAAATACATTTCCCCCTTTCTACCACATAAGCAAAAGGTGCCCATTGAATAAAGAAAGGAGAAAAACGAATTAGAGATCTCTTGGGCCCAGCATTAAAAGTCAAGTCCATACACGGTCCATTGGAAGTGTTGACACGGACATGAACTGAGATAATATTAGAACAAAGTTTAAAGGGAGAATGGATTTCTTGGTGCAGGAAAATTTCATTTTCCCATATGAATTATATTATAGCGCCAGTTAGGTTTAGCTGAGGAAACCCTCTGGTGAACATAGACTCTGCCAGGATTACAGGAATTTAAAGGCTATAACAGAGTCACTAGTGGATCTAAGTAAAGGGTATTACCAGATTCCTGTCAAGCCTTAGATCAGACCATTGCTGGCCTTTAGCACTTCGGAGGGGCACTATGATATCAATATGTTGCCTTTTAGAATGCTCCGAGTGTTTTTTCCAGGATGATGAGGAAATTATTGGGTCCGCTGCAAAACCCAGCTATCACCAATTTCATGGATGATATCCTCTTAGCTATAGGAACCTTGAGGAACATCTATCGTCTCTGGACATGTTATTGGACAGACTCAGAGAGGTGAAAAGGTAATATTAGTTGATAATCAGCAATTAGACTGCCAGCAGCACCTGTGCTGTTTATTAACACAACATGCGGTGGTTAGCATAATTCTAGCAATATAGGGTTAGTGGCAACCTTATTGCAAAGATTGCAATCACAACCTGGAGAATTGAACCCAGTTGCTTACGCCAGCCGCAAAATGGAAGAGAGCAGAAAGAAAATTACTCTGCAGTTGAGAGAGAGTGTTTGGCGTTAATCTGGGCCATAAAGAAATTCCAGATCTATCTTTATGGTAGACATTTCGTGGTCCAGAGCGATCAGCAGCCACTTGTTTTTCTTGCTCATGCTAGACATGGTAACGCAAGATTGTTAAGGTGGCCTCTTTTGATCCAACCTTACTCGTTTATCATTGAGTATACCCATGGTTCTCAGAATGTTGGGGCGGATTTCTTGAATAGGCACCCACCTGAAGGAAACCAGGAAAATAGGAAGGGAGAATAATCCTCCCAGTGGGGGAATGCCTTGATTGTGAATCATGACAGGAAGCTCCAACGGACGGTTTACGCTTTTGAAAGGGGATCTATTGCCATGAAGTCAGATTCAATCCCGTCATTCTTTACCCACACGAAACGCCATACGTTAGAAATAGAAGAATGCAGAGAGAACCAATGAAAACGCACATATGTGCGCTGTTTACAAATAACATATTAGCCTAACAATGGCGATCTCAAATGTGTGTAACATGGTTTCAGTAGGAGATAAAATACAGCGATATGAGTGAAGTACAGCATGGCAGAGGTCAAGAATCCACAACTAGGAATGTTTAATTATAAGTGTATGCAAAGATCTCTACGGAAAGTATATTATTACGGTAGAAATCTCGAGTGGAATGTATCGTGACATCCGGCAAGTCAAGAAATGTTGCTGTTTAGGCTACGCATACAATAAAACTAGAGCATGTAATATACAGTCAATTAGTTGGAGGGATGAAGATTAATTCAGGGCATATTTTAAGCCTTGGTTGATGAAAATCGCTCCAGAAATAAAGAAGATAATGGAAATCTTAGTTTTCAATATTTGTACATCAGGACAAATTGGGCATACATTTTGAGATATTGAAACACCCATTTAGCCTCTGCTCTCTCGGTCGCCGGATGTGACGAATAAATAGACCTTGCCTTATGCTAATCGAGGCCCGTCAGATTTGAAAATCACAGCGAGCATAAAAAATAGAAGTGTTAATGAAGAGCACCTTTGCCTTTGTACCTGAGAGCAGATCATTCTAACCATTAACAGCTCGATTGTATGTGCCTGAGGGTTGTATTTTGTAACTGACGTCCACCAAAAGGAGCTTGACTCTAATATAGGAGCTAGTGGTGCGAGTGCCCTTGATGCTATAGGGCCGATTACCCAGTCCTAGGCCTGGAGGAGACACAAATTCCTGCCAGTACAGAGGTGGAACAGAATCAAAGCACCTAATCACAGATAAGTGGCCACACAAGGCTGCTGTTCAGTTTTTCCAGCATCCCCACATCATAAGTTAATGATGAACCAACATTGCAATTTAATCTAGGCAACCGTCCTAGTCAGAATTAGACCACCTTTAATAAACTGTGAAAAGTTTGAAACAAAAGTAAATAAAACAGTCTTCAACAAAGTGATTTCAGCAGAGAAAGAAGGACAGCTATATAGTTCAAAAAGACTATTTATAACTAAGAACATTTGTTTTCAATTTGTGTTATTTGCTTGTTGATGTAACTGAATTTTGATTTTTATGAAAATATTTTCAAGTAGAAAAAAAATATTTGAAAAAATTAATTTTAAATATTTACCAGCAGATTTACTTAAATTATTTAAGTTAAGTTGCAGTTCTTGTTGGTAGATAGTTAGTTACCCCTAGCAGAGCTAAAATTAATAATAATAATAATAACAATCCTAATAATAATAATAATATTAACAGAGGAGGATCTGGAGAGGAGCAAGTAGGGACTTAGAGCAATATAGGAACTTATACAGCTTGATCCTACCTTTGATGTCCATACACCCTTACTCTTTTCAGAGAAGGGGGGTATTACTTTTTAAGACCAGATTCTTATCTGGCACTATCCTGGTATCACCTGATACAACTTTGTGTCCAGGATATCTTATAATTTCAATTATAATATTATTTCACCCTTGAATTCACAAATTATAACATTGTTAGCGAGTGGTTTCTGTAGTTTATTATATTAAAATCTCGCTTTGTGAGATGTGAAGCTTGTCTAGGGTTATTATTTAATGAGTTGTGGACACTCACACTTTCATATGCAGCCTGGTATAATACAATTTTAATCTTCAACACAGAACAGTCCTGTAAGGCCAGTTTGGACTTGACGATACATATATCTTTAATAACGTGAACGAGCTCCAATATTATATGTATTCAGTATTCAGATATGACAATGGCATAAACTAGCCAGTCTTGAATAAGTAGCTAATCCGTCGACTAAGGACAAGATGTCTTCGACATGTTGCTGCAGACTTTATTATACATTTTCACATGCATTCCTTGGTTCACTGCATTCGCTTGTCCATATATATATATATATATATATATATATATATATATATATATATATATATATATATATATATATATATATATATATATATATATATATATATATATATATATATATATATATATATATATATATATATATATATATATATATAATCTATCTAGACTCCATGAGGCAGATGGACGATCTAGTTGTAACAAATCTATATTACTCTGTGGTAAGAGTACACATCTAGGAGCTCGACATATACGTCCATTAACACTGAGTGAAACACGTGGTATTGATGGTTTTGTATGATGATGATGGTACTACATGTAAATTGTATGAGGCCAGCTGTGAAGGCTCCTGAGATAAAATGTACTTGAGAATTGTCAGAAGGCCTTTCTTGCTACCACTACGACCTCACACTTAATTTTTTTTTTTTTAATGAATGTAGCTGCGTAAAGTGTCTAGGGTTATGATGTGTACTGTGGTGTGATAGTTATAAATATACCCATAGATATTTAACAAGACTAATAAGATTAACAAGTGTTACAATACACTGAACTAACTCACGGGTGTAAAGTTTTTGATATAATTATATTACATTTATTTGTTCTGGATCAAGTTTTATTTTGACCAGAACTTGTTTTAAAAGAAGGATTTAAAATTTATAAAAATTATGCATGGAATGTTACATAATAAATGCAAAAGTGTACATATTTAAGTACTAGAATAGTTAGTTTTATTAAAATGTTCTGGTAGTCAGCTACTAGGGAGGATATTTATTGTCTGTGCTGTTGGGGTGGTCTCATCACACCTGTCTATATTGACTACATAGTGTCCAGAAAATGGTGGGAATTTTTATGGGGTATCTGCAACTAAATGGGGTTGGTGAATATCCAGCAGACCAGAGGCTCACTCATCTGGTATTTGTAGCTCTGGTGCTGAAATCAGGTGGTCCCACCTCTCCGTGCTGGCGGGCAATAATGGTGGTCTCTGTCACAAGGACTGCACAGATACACTTGTGTAAATCACCACCCGAATAGATACTTCTTCGTGGACGACAGAAACTCGCAGCTCAGATTATGAATAATTAACACAGAAGTGCTAGCAAAACTCAGCTGAGCTGCTGGCTATAGGATGGCGTCCCTAAATTTAACTCACTGTCTTTCATATGGGAAAACACCACACTTTAAAATCTGTGTCTAACACTGAACAATTATTGAAGAATGACCCCAAATGCGCTCTGAGCGCTAATGATATGATTGTCTGTGGCCAATCACTGCCGAGGTTTATTTTTAATTTCAAATTTCCTCACTAAAGTCATTTCAGTCAAGCTTCAGTCACGTATGGATGGTTATCTGTTAGTCTGTCCGTCTCTACTTGTGTTTCTACAAAATTGTGCTCGATTTTTGACCCAACCGTTCTCTCCCCTTCAAATTTTTGTTGTAAAAAGTTATATTTAGACACAGCTACCACCAATGTCCCTTCACTTCTATGCCAAGTAAATTTGAACATCTGTGTCCAAGGTCGTGTTTTTGTGTGCAAATAACGATATGTTAGATTCAATGCAGTCTGTGGCTGATGTAAACTACACTGTCTTTTGTCATTATTTTCAATATTATCTATCCGTCTGTAAAATTAAGACCATATTCGTTCACTGCTCAGAATAGGCCATCTGGCCAGCTAATTTTTATATTCCTAACATTAATATTAAGAAAAATTTACTTTTTAATTTTTTTGTAATTTTTTTTCAGACATCTGCGTTCTTCCGCTCAAATTCAAATCAAGCGCTTGGTATCGCAAAACGTCCAATTCCGTACCTCGTGTCAATTTGGGGGACTTGAATTTTTTTTACTTTCATCCATTTCCCCCCCCCCCCCCCCCCCCCCCCCCCCCCCCCCCCCCCCCCCCCCCCCCCCTTCCCCCGCCTCCTCCCCCCCCTCCCCCCCGCCCCCCCAATTGCGTCTCTTTAGCCTTTCCAGTCATATTTTTTTTCCTTTTTGATCCTCCGTTCCCCTCCGGTCTAGCAAGTCAAATTTATGGAGGGTGATGACCCGCGGTCTAGGCGATCATGTACATCAGCAGCCTACGCATTATGTTTTTATCCTTAAATGTTATCCTTGGAGGAATTTTACCGTTGTATCTCTGTCAATTTCACTACACATCTCCCCACCTGAAAACATGCCTATGGCAAGTTCCAAAACCAGCGATACACATAGGTAAAATTACTCCTCACGTCTGCCATTACTCTAATTTTGATCACAGGGGTGCCGACTGAGGAAATCTGCACCGACATTCAATTTGCCTGGGATATATTGGATACTAAACTGATAAGGTTGAAGCAATAAAGACCACCTCAGCAATCTTGCGTTTTCATGCTTAGCCTGAGACAAGAACACGAGAGGCTGATGATCCGTCTCCACCACAAATGTCCTACCATACAGATAGATTTGAAACTTCTTTATTGCCCAGATTAATGCTAAACATTCTTTTTCGCTTGTGGAGTATCCTTGTTCCGCCTTATTCAATTTGCGGCTTGCATAAGCGACTGGTTTAAGTTCCCCATCAGGTGAAGATGATCTTTGCAACAAAGCCCCTCCTAGTCCCACATTACTTGCATCGGTTCTTAAGACAAAGTCCTGTGTCAAATCAGGCAGTTTGAGAATAGGCTTGCTAGTGAGTTTTTCCTTTAACTCTTGGAACGCTAATTCACATTGTGCAGTCCAAATAATTTTATCTGGAAGTCCCTTGCGAGTCAGATCAGTCAGAGGAGCACAAATGGCGTTAAAATTTTTGATGTATTTCTGATAAAATCCGCATAACGACACGAATGATCGCACGTCCTTTTTGGTTTGCGGCCTAGGTGCTCTCTGCAGTTTTTCCAAGTTCTTAGGATCAGGGGTCATATTACCCTGATATACAGTGTGCCCCAAGAATTCCAACTCTTTGCATCCAATACAACATTTTGTTGGCCTAGCAGTTAAGTTCTCCTCCCGAAGTCTATCAAACAACATCTCCAGAGCTTCAATGTGTTCTTCAAATGTCTCTGTGGCGACGAGTATATCATCCATGAAATTCGTGATACATGGGTTATTCAGGGGGTCCAACAATTTTCGCATCATCCTTGAAAACACACTCGGAGCATTTTTCAGTCCGAATGGTAGCATATTGAATTCATAATGTCCATCCGAAGTGCTAAAAGCCAAATAAGGTCTCACTTCAGGCTTCACTGGGATCTGGTAATAGCCTTTACTAAGATCCACTTTTGAAAAGTATTTTGCCTTGTTCAGTCTGGCAAATAGCTGTTTTGTGTCTGGTAATGGATCCACTTGTCCTTCTGTGACAGCATTCAGTTTCCTGTAATCTATGCACAGTCTGTGTTCCCCAGACGGTTTCCTCAACAAAACGACACTAGAACTAAAAGATGATTCACTGTGCGAAATAATCCCCTCCTTCAATAAATAATCTATTTCTTCCTTTAATGCCTTCTCCTTCGCGAACGGAATAGAATAGGCTCTCATACAGATTGGGTTTGAGTCTACCAGTTTCATGTCATACTGTAGCAAATTTGTATGGCCTGGTTTATCTGTTAATACATCTGTATGTTCCTCCAGAACTTGTTGAACTCTCTCCCTCTGGTTTTTAGTCAGGTGCTTACTGACTTTTACCTGTGCTGCTGTTTCACAAGGATGTAATGGGTATTCATGTGAGGTGAGTGGTTCTTTTTGCATCTGGGTTGCAATAGCCAAGGTCAATAAGGGGGTGCTTTCCTGGAGTGGTCTGTCCAGATACTTCTTTAACAGGTTTACATGATAAACTTTTTCCTTCCCCTTTTTGTCAATTTTATAGTTTGTTCTAGACACCTTCTCTAGAACCGTATATGGACCTTGCCAACCAATTTGTAATTTATTCTGGCTTCCCGGTAGTAGAAGCAGCACCTTCTCTCCGACTGCCAGTTCCCTGTCCTTTGCCTTCCTATTAAAATATGCTGCATGTTTCTTCCTGGCTTGTTTCAAATTATCATTTGCCAGTTTCCATCCAGCTTTCAAACGAGTGGTCAGTTCGTTCACATATTGATACGATGAGGTAACAGTCTCTTCCGCCTTCTCATCTGTCCAGGTCCTTAATAAAGTTACATCTGGATCTTTAATTTATCATACTTATTTTTCATGGAACTCATCTGGTCCCGTCCATTAGAAGCTTTATAATGAGGACTTTTCTTCCTAGAATCATCACTCACAAATCGACCACTACCAATTTTTCTCTGGGGTTTGTCTCCCCACTTAAGATTGTTTATGAGAGATCTTCGCTCTCTTGTCTGTTCCTCCAGTTTATATAAGTCTGACCGAGGGATTGTCATCCTATCCTGGGTTAAATTTCTTCTTTGTACTCTTCGCATAGCGGCCATGTTAATCCATTCAAGTGAAGACTGGGTGTGAAAAGGGGGCTCCCATTCCACTTTGTCTACCCGTGTATAATTAGTTTTCCTTTCAGGCCTAAAGTTGCCCCGTGGCGGTTCTAGGTCCTGCACATATTTTCCCTTTGTGGGTGTTCCCTCATGAAATACGCCACATGCTTCTACAAAGTTTTCAACATCGACATTTACGTCGGGCCAATAGTATTTTAGAGCAATCTTTTGGCAGATGGTACCGACTTTCTCATGGTCACCATCTTTTCCAACATGTAAGCTCCTTATCAAATTTGCCCTATATCTCTTGGGAAGAACTAACTGTCCGTGACCAGTGGATCTAGTTCCTGTCTTCCTGTATAATAATCTATTCTTCATGAAATATTCCCCCTTGCTCGGAGGTGTGTGGCATTTGGGCAATTTTTTAAAACAGGGCTTGAGTGTCCTATCCTCAGCCTGCGCCTTCCTCATCTCCTCTGGATGAGCGTTTATAGGTTCACCTTCTTCCTCCTTCTTCTGTGACCTGGTCTGCACTGTCGCCATGATCACAGGTTTCTCGGGATTCCCCAAGAAGACGTATCTACACCCCAATATCAGAGGGTAGATTGGTTCATCTATCACTGCTGCTCTGATTTCTCCTTCCACATAGCGAGTTTTCACCGTTATCCTTGCGATGGGAAGTGTCATGAGTGGTATGTCCTTAGTCGCCCCTTGTATTTCCACTGTTTCTGTGGTATACTGACTTGGGTCCACTAGGCTAGACTTCACAACTGAATCATAATCCAAACCTGTATCATAAAGGCACCTTATGGTGACCCCATTACAAATAACATCCTCACAAACTGGGGGGTGATAAGGTTCCTGTTGTCCCTTAGGATTAACCTTTAATCTTTGCGTCCCCGACTTCATTGCAGCAATGTTTGAAGGTTTCCTTCTACAAAATTCGGTGTTATGGTTATCCTTCTTGCACCATTTACACCATCTTTTTCCTTGGTTCAACGGTTTTCTTTCATTGAACTTTTGGTCATTGAACTGTGAGTTTCTGTCGCGATAGTCATTTCTTGGCCGCTCAAAATTTGTCCTACCTTTATTTCCCTGCTCTCTATTATCAAATTTATTAAATTGCTGTGGAGCTTTAAAATTGTCTATGTGCTTCTTTTTAGCACCACTTACCTCTGCCTGGGCTGCCTGATACCTCTCAGCAACATTTAAAATTTCCCCCAACTTCTCTGCACCTTGTTCCATGAGAAATTTTCTCATGTCTGGAGCCATGGACTCTCTCAATTGCTCAATCATGATCATTTCTTTAAGATCTTGGGTCTTCCCCAGAGCCGTCCATTTCTCCAAATAGGTTTCTAGTCTGGCAGAGAATTGGTGGTATGTCTCCCCAGACAACAGTTTGGCATTTCTAAATCTCTTACGATAAAATTCACCATTCTTCTCGTACCTTAATAACAAAGCCTGCTTTAACATGTCATAATTGTCTTGGTCTTCCCTGTTCATTTTGGCAAATACTTCATAAGAAGCACCCCTCAATCCCTGTGATAGCTTTAAACTCCACCTCTCTCTCTCTAACCCATATGTAGTAGCTAATAACTCAAAACGTCCCAGGTACCCCTCTATGTCATCGTCTTTCTCAACAAAATGGTCTAAATGAAACCCCATAGCTGAGTTTGAGGCTCCCATACTGGGCGTAGCATCTGAGGCAAAAGGGCTGGCACCATTTTCAGGGGCCGGGCCTTGTAATTCCAGCTCCCTTAGTCGTAATTCGTGCTCCCTCTGCAACCTTCTATCTTCAGCCTCCCTTTCGGCAGTCAACCTTTTTTCCTCTGCCTCCCTTTCGGCCTTTTTATCTTCTGCCTCCCTTTCGGCCTTTTTATCTTCTGCCTCCCTTTCGGCCTTTTTATCTTCTGCCTCCCTTTGCTGTCGTTTTTCTTCTGCCTCCCTTTGCTGTCGTTTTTCTTCTGCCTCAATCTGCAGCCTCTTAATTTCTCTATCAGCCTCAATTTGTAACCTCTTCTCTTCAGCTACCTTTCTATCTTCCCTTTCAATATATTTATCACATTCAGTCGTTACGTATTGAATTAAAATTTGACCATCCATCCCCATCTCCTTCGCAGTGAGCACAGCAGCTGATCTAAACTTTGCTAGCTCAGCCATACTTTTTAGACAATATAATAATATATATAAGCTAAATCTCTAACCAGTAAATACACTAAGTACTTCTAATTACTATAGTCTAACTAATTCTAACTAACCAGTTAACTAATTAATTATTACTGGCTGTGAAGATTCACCAACTTTTATCTGCAGGGACACTTTTAATTTTAAAGGAAATTTTACAATTTATTTCCCTACTTTTATTTCTCCCACCAGGAGATCTTAATATTACTGTTGGGCTAATTATCCCTGGACAAGACCCCAATATATGTAGTGGTATTGATGGTATTGTATGATGATGATGGTACTACATGTAAATTGTATGAGGCCAGCTGTGAAGGCTCCTGAGATAAAATGTAATTGAGAATTGTCAGAAGGCCTTTCTTGCTACCACTACGACCTCACACTTAATTTTTTTTTTTTTTATGAATGTAGCTGCGTAAAGTGTCTAGGGTTATGATGTGTACTGTGGTGTGATAGTTATAAATATACCCATAGATATTTAACAAGACTAATAAGATTAACAAGTGTTACAATACACTGAACTAACTCACGTGTGTAAAGTTTTTGATATAATTATATTACATTTATTTGTTCTGGATCAAGTTTTATTTTGACCAGAACTTGTTTTAAAAAGAAGGATTTAAAATTTATAAAAATTATGCATGGAATGTTACATAATAAATGCAAAAGTGAACATATTTAAGTACTAGAATAGTTAGTTTTATTAAAATGTTCTGGTAGTCAGCTACTAGGGAGGATATTTATTGTCTGTGCTGTTGGGGTGGTCTCATCACACCTGTCTATATTGACTACATAGTGTCCAGAAAATGGTGGGAATTTTTATGGGGTATCTGCAACTAAATGGGGTTGGTGAATATCCAGCAGACCAGAGGCTCACTCATCTGGTATTTGTAGCTCTGGTGCTGAAATCAGGTGGTCCCACCTCTCCGTGCTGGCGGGCAATAATGGTGGTCTCTGTCACAAGGACTGCACAGATACACTTGTGTAAATCACCACCCGAATAGATACTTCTTCGTGGACGACAGAAACTCGCAGCTCAGATTATGAATAATTAACACAGAAGTGCTAGCAAAACTCAGCTGAGCTGCTGGCTATAGGATGGCGTCCCTAAATTTAACTCACTGTCTTTCATATGGGAAAACACCACACTTTAAAATCTGTGTCTAACACTGAACAATTATTGAAGAATGACCCCAAATGCGCTCTGAGCGCTAATGATATGATTGTCTGTGGCCAATCACTGCCGAGGTTTATTTTTAATTTCAAATTTCCTCACTAAAGTCATTTCAGTCAAGCTTCAGTCACGTATGGATGGTTATCTGTTAGTCTGTCCGTCTCTACTTGTGTTTCTACAAAATTGTGCTCGATTTTTGACCCAACCGTTCTCTCCCCTTCAAATTTTTGTTGTAAAAAGTTATATTTAGACACAGCTACCACCAATGTCCCTTCACTTCTATGCCAAGTAAATTTGAACATCTGCGTCCCCAAGGTCGTGTTTTTGTGTGCAAATAACGATATGTTAGATTCAATGCAGTCTGTGGCTGATGTAAACTACACTGTCTTTTGTCATTATTTTCAATATTATCTATCCGTCTGTAAAATTAAGACCATATTCGTTCACTGCTCAGAATAGGCCATCTGGCCAGCTAATTTTTTATATTCCTAACATTAATATTAAGAAAAATTTACTTTTTAATTTTTTTGTAATTTTTTTCAGACATCTGCGTTCTTCCGCTCAAATTCAAATCAAGCGCTTGGTATCGCAAAACGTCCAATTCCGTACCTCGTGTCAATTTGGGGGACTTGAATTTTTTTACTTTCATCCATTTCCCCCCCCCCCCCCCCCCAATCCTTTTTGATCTCCTTTTTGATCCTCCGTTCCCCACCCGTCTAGCAAGTAAAATTTATGGATCCATACTGTCCGAAGATGAATGTAGAAACCTTTCCATGAACATGTCCATGATTGTCATCCATTCAATAATGTGACACAGAAAGAGAAAAATCAATGTCATCAAACCATGTAGCGAATTACTTGAATTAATTTCCGTTAGAAATATTAATCTTACTTCCCTTCCCTTGCATACTTGTGTAATTTTTAATTGCCAAGATATGTCCCCTTGCAAGTGTAGGAAAAAGTCATTTTAGCACGAAGCGTATTTGAATCGAGAACGTTCAGAAATAAATCCGTTGAAATCATTGATATATCTCATATGTTCTACAGTCTGTAGTTGGACAGTACGTAATGGACATGACTGGAAAATGTCTCTTGTTGAAGTCCCATGTACGGTGGAATGATATAACACATGATATGGAGTGAAATCCGAGATTCAGCATCATCAAGTTGCTGTGCGGGTCGCACAGAAAGTAAAATCACTGTAATAACCGTACAATCCATTTAGTGAATTTAAGATTACGTGGTTATTATGAAGAGCTAAGTTCTGGAACCGATCTTCTCAATGAATATACATGCTTCTACATTGAATTTGGTGCATTATCTAGACTTGTTGAGTTAACTAGATGACGTGGTGTCTTTGACGCAACGAGAGAGAACGTCCTGCGACTACTTTGAGACTTCCCTTTATATATATATATATATATATATATGGAGTATATATATATATATATATATAGCATATTATATATAGGATTATAATATATATATATATATATATATATATATATATATATATATATATATATAAGGGGGTGGGGGGGGGGGGGGTATATATATATAATATATATATATATATATATATATATTTATATATATTTATATATATATATATATATATATATATATATATATATCATCATCATGTGACGTATTCTTTCCAGAACGTTATCTCTATTACAGCTGCTCTGAACGCATCACGATTCTGGGCAAGTCGACCTGCATCAGCCAAAGACAAGTTCATACTCTCTGTGATGTCCTGGGTCCACGGTCATCTAGGTCGACCCCTTCCCCTTTTTCCAGGGACCATGCTTTCCATCACTACTTTTTCCAGACTATTATGTCTTTTTATATGACCGAAAAATTTCAGCTTCCTTATTGCGATGGTATTTAGGAGCCAATGTTCCTGTACGTTTAGTGAGTGCAGTACTTCTCTGTTGGTCTTTTTTTCTGTCCAGGGTATTCTCAACATACTTCTGTAGCATTTCATTTCGAATGATGTAATCTTTTTTGCAACTGTTTTATTGAGTGTCCAAGTCTCGCCGCCGTATATACGAGGGGCGGTCGAAAAGTTTTGCACTTTACTAAGAAAGCGTTAAGACAGGCGGGATTGCTGTGTATTATTGTAAAGACACACTATTGGTTTACATTTCCCGGGCGTACATGGTGCGCGCGGGGTGCCGTGTGAAAAAAAAATTGGCGGGAAACTGGTTCAGATGTGTTTGAAGCGGTGTCATGAACAAAATGCGCCGACTCATGCAGCTCATGGCTCCATCGTCCTTGCCCAGCAGTGCGGGTATGAAATCATGCCCATCCACCATAATCACTGGACTTGGCACCGAGTGACTTCTTCCTGTTTCCAAACATGAAGAATCCGCTTCGTGGACGGCGTTTTTCTAACGACCAGGACTTGATTACTGAACTGGAGACGTGGTTCCGGGCCCAGACGGGGGTGTTCTACAATCAGGGCATCAGGAAGGCGAAGAAGAGATGGGAAAAGTGCATTGCCTTGAGGGGTGAATACATAGAGAAGGACTAAAGTTCACACCAATTTCCAGGTACGTGCCTTGACTCCTTCATACTAAAGTGCAAAACTTTTCGACCGCCCCTCGTATATATATATATATATATATATATATATATATATATATATATATATATATATATATATATATATATTATATATATATATATATATATAATATATATATATATATATGTATATATATATATATATATATATATATATATATATATACATATACATATACATACATTAATTTACACGGTAACAAAGTTCTCCACGGTGTTATCACAGCACAGTCCACAGCAAGAATAACGACCGTAAATCCAATAATGTTCAGACTTCTGTGCCCTCTAATAACAACACTGTCCTTTGGCCCGGTGATCATATATCATCCCAGTTCAATTCACTACGTAACTCGGGAGGACCCAGAAGTCTACACTTGTCACAAAGTCCACAAGGGATGAATCTCGGCACCACGATCAACACAGATAGCAAATCAGAGCTGGTAGTTGTGTCAGTAACTTTTTTAAACAAAACGAGTGTAGATGAAATGCATAATGCTTTATGGAGGACTGCGTATACTGAGATTAAAATTTGAATGTCACTAATCTACATGTCTGTCTGTCTGGCTGTCTGTTTGTCTCTCTCTATATATATATATATATATATATATGCGTTTTCATTAAAAAAACATTTCAGGGCTACACAGAACTCAGAGTTGACCTAGAACTCCGAGGGTCATACATCTTTGCTCACTACACAAATTTTGTTCTTGGTGACGAGAAGTCCAATTACAAGCTGAGAGTGGTGGGTATAGTGGAACAGCCAAGGGACGCCTTGGATTACCACAATGCAGGTATTTTCTCCACCTACGACAGAGACAACGATCTTCCTGTTCAAAACAGTGCGGGTAGAGTACCACGGAGCTTGGTGGTATTATGGTGGTTACTACTCCAACTTGAACGGTTTGTGGGCAGCCCGAAACTTAAGCTGCGTGGCCTGGGATGCTAGTTATGTATCCGCCAATTTCACTGAGATGAAGATAAGACATGTTTAGCTTAATGAATCTGTCAGCAAAACAAAGTTTGTAGTTAAACAGGATTTGATTAGACTACAAGTGCCAGTTGTCTGTCAGTTTAGTCAGGTAGTTTATATCAATAAGATTTTGGGTTTATGCTAGTTGTAATCTCATTACTTGCAAGCACAGA
>JAMPIV010019473.1:0-63866 GCA_024509875.1 Oreohelix idahoensis | reverse complement strand
TTGTTACATAACTTATCATGTCTGGGGGCAAACTTGAAAGATTAATACTTAAACCTGTAAGCTACCCTGGGTGTGTGTGTGAGTGTTTTTATATACAGCAAATTTACTGGCACTCTCCCGGCTTTTGGAAAATAGCATAGATTATATATCTATACCTTTCAACACACACCACAATCACACATTTAAAAATAAATAAAATTAAAACACAATTTAAAACACCAAAATAGTAATTTGTGATATGAATTAATATTATGGTAACAGTATTGATAATACATTTTCTTTGCCCTTAGAACTGAATTTAATATAATGGCTACTGACTAATTGAAACATGTTACACCAAACTGCAAAAAACATGCAGTTTTCCCCTTTAAATGCCACTTTCTTCCAAAAACAGGTGACTAATGACATTCACAAGGAATAACAACAAAGTAAATTATTGACAGAATATAAATTAAACCTACCGTTACCACCGTTAAACTAGACTTTTAAAAAATCAGAACAAGGCGTCTTTAGCTTAGCTCAACTCTTGTAACTTCAAAAAATCCTTTGTGACTGTAAAACAATCACGCGATCCCAGCAAATCTTATAAAAAAAATTTTCAATTTTCTCTGCCAGAGAATAAAAAAAGTAACGAATTTTTTGTTTATCCGTAACTTTCTACTGCTGTGGAAAGAAACAAATCCTGTAAATATGTTGTGTGGTCGACCCAAATACTAAAGGTGTTGTCTAGGGGGTGTAATTATTTTTATTTTATTCCCTAGCTCACAAAGACAGATCACTCACACTCTATCAAGACAGACCCAGACTTTAGATCAGACTCAAAAATCCCGGAGAGCGACCAATTTATTGTCGTAAATTTAGTTTGAGAGAAAAAGTCTTAGAAATAGTGGTCCCGTTTAGAGTGAAAAATGGTGGTGAAGGCTCTGGGATAATAAGGGTTTTGGAGTAACTAGTTGATTCACAGAGTGCTGGGGAGAGTAAGGACAGACTCTTTTACGACAATCTTTTCTCTCAATCTACTCCTTAAACTCTCCTGGCTAAACAATTATTTGCCAGTTTCCAAACACACATGCGCTCACACCAATTTGGTGCTTCAAACACACGGACGCTACGTGAATACAAACTATGGTAAACAAATATGGGTAATTTGGGCTTGGGTCTTCCAACACAATACTAAAGTTTTATGATGTTTATTTATCATTTAAATCACAATCACCACATCTATCCAATTACAGGCAAAAATTATAGTACAGAAAATACAAATAGCAAGGTGGAAAGGGGGGGGGGGTGAATAGGAGTAATCCAATATGCCCTTCCCGCTTGAAATAGACACAGACAAAAAAAAACCCAGTCCAAAAGACAGGGGGGTTTATCAGAGATAGATAATTTAACCCAACAGTAAAGTTATTACTCTGATAAGAGGTGTTACAATATTATGTATGTGGGGTAGGAAGGAAACAGGTCCTATTAGTTTCTCAAAAACCAATGTTTTCCCTTGACTAAGCAGAGTTAAGGGAGGGGAAATAACCAAAGTTAAGAGATCCCACTTAAGAGAACAAATACAATGAATACGGTAAAAGAAAATATTACTAGGTAGGACCAATTATAATGTTTACAAATAACTCTCATTCATTCATGCACGCTCGTGATGGCCAACACTCAGTTTCTCACACACATTTACTGACCGTCGATTCTGGCACTCCATAGAAATATTACAGCAGCAATTAAACACTCGACAAAATAGAAATGTCTTTTTTTCTTCGAAATCCAGCCCCAGATTAGCGAGTTTGGCTTGTAGCAAATAGTCTCGTAATCACTGGACGATGAAGCACTTGTGTTTCTGTTGGTTTTAGATAAAGTTTCTAAGGAATGGCACAGTCACAGATAGGGGTGGTGAAAATGGTGTGGTCTCATTGATTTCGCCGCTGATGGTAAAACTTCTTAATGCGTGATGACAACAACTGACCGGTGAGGTGGGGTTTACTTCGAGGGTTTTAAAATCCAGTGAAGAAAATATGCATAGTCAGTGTTCGGAAGATTTCTATATTCCTTTCGCAGTAGAGCAGTAAAATAATACAAATATAGCTCTGGCAATGTTTTTCTCCAGTTAATCTTAATTTAATTGATGGCGTGTAAAATTGTTCTTGGGTTGGCTTTCTTTCTGGTAATTTTAGATAGCGGAATCCCAACAGGATCGCCACAAGATTAAAATTTAAACAGTCTCATCAAATTCTGAAGGGTTTTAAGAACCGAGTCTGGAGGACTCTATACACTGTTTTTTTGCTGGGACGCAAAGGTTATGATCACCCTATATGAAAGATAGAAAACATGTAATTCATACCAAAAAATCAAATAACATTCTAAAGCGCGATAAATTTACCGTTAAGACTATTATATACACTCGCGTATTTAATTATATATATTAAGAAAACACTTCGCGAGTCTAATGGTTAACACACATCTATATATAGGACTTAACTTAATTAATTAGTTATAAATTCCTTCGCGACTTTAAAAGTTAATTTAAGCGTTTAAGCAGCTATTATCTTTTTGAATAATGTAATAGATATATCATTAAATTTTCAACTGGAAACTTTTGAGATAGGTTTAATTTAATAGATTTAAATTAACACAAAATCCAGTGAAATAAAAATGAATGAACTAGACCACTGATCACTAGAAACTAATATATTATACCGTTCAGCACAGAATAGAATTCACTGCAATATAGTCAAAAATCCAGGGGAAATCTAACAAGATTTTACTATAGCTAGTGCTTCTGTAAATCTCTGGCAAACGAGTGATAAAATTGCATTCTTCAGGGTCTCTATATATAAGAAATGGAATGACAGATCGGGGGGACATGTTAGAATTTCTCACTTTTTAAGAACTCAGGGAAAATACGAGATTCTACGCCGCCTCGTCCCCGTGATTATTCAATTCTCTGGCCGCTTTGTCTCTCCCGTTCGTTCCGTCTTTCGAGCGATTCCAGCGCTCTCCTCTGGTTCACACTGCCGTGTTACCTAGCATCCGGAAACTTCATCGTCCGCTCTAAGATCGTCATTGTCTCAGATCGTGTGCCGCTTTCTTCGTTTGATTTAGGCAACGCCTTTAAGGCAGGTACGAAAGAAAGGTGTAGCGAAATGCTTGCTTATGATCGCTCTAGAGGTTTCAGTAGGCGTGGCTTTACCTCCCCTTTAGACGATGCGATCTCCAGAATGCACGGAAGATAACAGTCTACATATTAATAGCAAACATGGTGGCGAGTCCACTCTGCTCTGACGCATACTAATGAGACCAGGTGGAGTTCCACGTTTCTGTTGTGCATTGCTAATGAGCCCAGGTGGAAGAATTCCCGTTGACGATAAAATTACAACAATATTCGGGGGTACTGATGTTATACGAAGGGTCTACCATATCATCTAACAATTCAGGGACTTCACTTCTCATACTATACGTACGTCACAGACATTATAGAGATCATGATTGTAATAGTAATGTCAGTAATGAGAAATTATAGTGATGTTGATTGTGACAGTAATGACAGTAATGAGAAATTATAATGATGGTGATTGTGATAGTAATATCAGTAATGAGACATTATAGTGATGATGATTGTGATAGTAATATTAGTAATGAGACATCATGGTGATGATGATTGTGTTAGTAATGTCTGTAATGAAAAATTATAGTGATGGTGATTGTGACAGTAATGAGAAATTATAGTGTGGGTAAATATGATAATATCAGTAAAGAGAATTGACAGTGCTGGTAATTTTGACAGTATTAACAGCAACGTGACATGATTGCAATAAAAGTGATGACGATGATGTTATTGATGATGATGATGATGAAAATGTTGACAATCATCAAGGAGAAACTCGACTGGTCGCCATGTTTATGCTAAAACATGTATGACACCTGATATTACTTTATGCCATCTTATGCACGTGTATTCACATACAGAGAAATGTATAAATTAATTATACGCAAATAGTCGTTTAAATATTCTAATTGGCTTATCCGTCCGTCACATTGTCTCATCTTTTTACATCAAAGTTGCAATGGAATGGGTATAAATGGGATGGTGGAATGGGAAGATAGGGACCCATAACCATGGGTTGGAAAGCGCAATACTCAAAAAGAGCGTTTCGTTTCTATTCTTTACCATAGTTATTGGTGGTACCAGCAGAAAGTACTATCTCTGGAACAAGAAGGGAACAGTGGCCTTAGCTTTAAGCCGAGGGACCCATTTCGTAGACTCTGCTTGACATTTCTTAGAAACGAGCTACACTCTACAACCTTGACTAGCGACGGGTGTGAACAATGTACACAGAACCCGTCAGCGAGAGCAGAAACTATTATTGGCAGCTGAGGGAAAAATATACGCTGCCAAAGTGAATTGTTTCCATCATTTCTCCTACAAATCAATGATGAAACTTTTCTTCTAAACTATTAAATTATTATCAAACTGTTAAAACTTAAGTGATTATTAAATTTTGTTATTTGTAAATTTTACAAGTTTAACTTCGATTTAATCATTTTAAAGTTACTGCATGTTTGTCTCAGTCAATTTACTACACACACTCTAAACAGAGCTATACCAGAATAGTAAGAATTCCACTGAGTAAATCAGGTGTGGGGGGGCTTGAACGAGCAGAAATTAATAAGTGCTTAATTCCTTCATAAAAGTTATTGGCAGATTCTAGAATTTACGTGCTCAGTCAAAGCAGCATGGTTTTCGCTTTTCTGAATATCTTGTGAAGACTCCCTTTGTAATAGAAGTGTCATTTCCCTTCTATCTACATCTCTGCCAAGAGTAATCTTGTGCGAAGGTAGATGCCTTTGAAGCCCATATTAGATACTCTTGAGTTTTGACCACTGTTGGACCACTACTACAAAGCAGGGGAGGCAATACCGTCACAAGACTCTCAGTCCATGCTTCGGAAGATCCACAATTGATGGCTACGGCATGAATGGAAAACCTCCATAGCAGCCTCAAATCTTCAGGAACTGGTGTGGATCTACTGTCCTAGTCATGCAGGGGTACGCGGCAATGAAAGAGCTGAAAGACTAGCTTCAAGAGCACCTATAGTGGGTGCGTTGGATATGGATAAGGGAGAGATACCGAAGACAATTAATGATCGTCTGTTAGAGAATGACACTACAATCGATGAATCATCACGGCTGAGATTGCTAGAGTTTGGCATTAGGCGTGGGACTGGCAGGAATGAACATATGAGAGGATGCATCCGGCGTATGTACAATCAGCGCGCAACAGGAACAATTAGCATTCATACCCTTCGACATTAGCTGAGGGAGACTGAGCACCTATGGGTTTGCCCGGAGTGCAATGATGTCGTTTCTGAACAACAATAACAATAACAATCACCAGTTATTATTCATTTATGTCTTGTGGCACCATTTATTATTCGCTAATTTTTGAATGGCAATAGCGTTCTGATATATCCAACGGACTTTACTTTGAAAGGATCGTGTCTCGTGATTAGAAAGCATAAAAAATGGGCGTGATTCTTTCCATCAGTTACGCATTGATGATCTTGTCATATCATTTTAATTCTTCTGTTCTGCACCAGATGAGGATGTCCTTAAAGAGGTCAATGCATAAAAGAAGCTTATTCCTCTTTTTAGAAGGAGGTAATCCACTTTCTTTGGGCAATTTCTGAAAAGAAGAAATTTGGCGTATATCGTGGCAACAGGAAAGACTGAAGGACAAAAAAAAAAAGATAAGGATAACAAAGAGAGAAGAAAATTGACAGTTTAACATGTTGGCATGGAGACAGGTCAACAACAGAATTGATAAATAGTGCTATAAACAGGAAGTTGTGGAGGGACATGATCGCCTACGTTACCAGACATGGTACTTGAAGAAGAAGATTCGACCCAAGCACCCATTTAAAACATTCGTGTAGGCTTTATTTGCTGGAAAAAAAAAACAATGCACTTGTTTAAGTTTCATTCTTTAAATTAAAAAAAAGTGCTGCCTACCTGTCATTTTGTAATAATTCTCATTGTGTAACAATGTTCATTATGTAAAAATGTTTTTGTAGTAATGTTCATTATGTAATAATGTTCATTTTGCAATAATATTCATTATGTAATAATGTTTTTTGTTGTTGTAATAATGATCATTTTATAATAATCATTTATTAGCAATTTTCATTACGTAATAATGTTCATGTTGTAACAGTTATTATTAAGTAATAACGCACATTTTGTAACAATGTTTATTTTGTAATAAAGTTTATTTTGTAACAATTGTATCTTCCTGTCGTTGTGTAATAATGTTCATTTGAATAAATGTTCATTTTGTAACAATGTACATATTGTATCAATGTTCATTTTATAACAATGTTCATTTTATATACCTGTTCATAACGGAATAATGTTCATTTTTAAATAATTTTCATTATGTAATAATGTTCATTTTGTTGCAATTTTAATCATGTAATAATGTTAATTTTTTAATAATTTTCATTTTAGTAGTAACGTCCATTTTGTAACATTATTCTCATATCCACAGGATGTGGCATCCAACAGTTTTAGTGACCAACGCCGCTGATCCAGATTATATGATAATTGACAGGATGCAAACTATGACGCTAGTTTCCAGCGGGACCTTCAGCTATAAGACTCCAGTTTATCTTAAGACAACTTGTAACATGGATCTCAAATATTATCCTTTTGATACACAGGTTAATATCATCAACATCATTATAGTCGGCCTTCATCACCCTCGACATCACGATAATAACTACAACCACAAAATCTACTACCAATATATGACTGTTACAAAGGGAAGCAAAGAATAGCCATATTATAACCTTCCATGCATGTCGTACGAGGTGACTGCATTGGACGGCTAGTCGCTCAAACTCTTCCCTTATCTTAGTCGACCTCTAAATATTATCTTCTATATGTGTTTTCGGGCTCTCTGTTTCTCTCGCCCTGGAGATTCCAGCATAAGGACTGCCTTTTTGTCGCATCTCTAATATATATGATAGGTGAATGATGGGAATGGCCTATGAAAAATTACCAAGAAGGTCTCCAGAAATCGGCTCGTTAAGAAAGAAAGGGATCTATTCGAGATTAGGACGAGAAGAAGAGAAGGCGAATGTACTCCACTAGATAGTGACAGCTAATAAATCATGAAGAGTTAATTCAAGATCCCTGCGACATTGACTTATTTACCTAATATCTCGACTAAGGAAGAGCCTCCAACCTCCATAATGAAGGATTTTACCTATGTGTAAATACTTGACACAGACAGCACGAGCGATCCTAATTACTAATTAACGAATTAACAGAGATGTTTATGTGTTAAATATATACACATATAGGGTTAGTTGAAAGTAAAAAGGATGACTGTGAAAGACATTTTACACCTGAAATGTAAAAATATAGTTAATTAAATATAATATTGAAACTATGTAAATAATGAAATGATTATGAAATATTCTAAGTGTTAACACACTGATGACAGTAATCAACAGAGCCCGTAATCATTCCACATTTCCCCTACTGTATGATCATACAAAGGTATGCACCGACTGTTCAGTGTAGAAGTCTTTTTGACAGTGTGGGTTATCTCAAAGACGAGTACTTATTGCTGTGAATATTGCACTTGTATTAGTGAGAAACGTGTAAGATGTCTGATGTATTGTCCATCAATGCCTCGTATATCATGTTAGTGTAGATAAACGGTTGACATTGGTCTCAGGAAACTGACTGCTGTCTGGTCTTGAAGAAGGCACTGAACTGACTTGAATCCTTTACTAAATGATCTTCTGGTATGTTTCGAGCAATGAAGCTTGACTGAATGAAGTTACGTCGTGAAAAACACGTTTTGAGTAGCTCAATTCGCTTCATGCACTGCTGCTTTGAGCAACTGAACTTCGTTCAGGCAATAAGCTATTGAGTGAGTTGAACTTGATATATGGACGAATGAACTTGTCAGTATGTGAACTTGATATACACATGAATAAAATGCTGGCGCCATCAACGTGTACAAACACGGGCGTGGATATTCTTCCTTGTAACTTATGAAGTTTATGAGGTTTTCTAACATCTTTTCGATTAGATTCCAAAAACATAGCGTGTAGACTCAGTTTTCTGCCACAAAGTGCCTTCATAAATTTCACATCTAACATCAATAGTTGACTTTCTTTTTATCTTACTTCACTATCGCTTCTTCATAACTGATCAGTCTGTTTTTAATTCTCATTTTTATGATATGGAATGAGGCTGAAACGATAATGTTAAATATAGTGAGTATGAAAGTATGTGC
Organism: Oreohelix idahoensis; assembly: GCA_024509875.1. Classification (NCBI taxonomy): domain Eukaryota; kingdom Metazoa; phylum Mollusca; class Gastropoda; order Stylommatophora; family Oreohelicidae; genus Oreohelix; species Oreohelix idahoensis. The sequence goes on along the minus strand of JAMPIV010019473.1, from coordinate 55,558 downwards.
CCGTGTCAGTCTGTAGTGATGATCTAATAATCTGTATGAAGGCGAAGTATATAACTGAAAACTACTTTATATGTGAACCATGCATTTAATTGAATGGAAGAATCTATGATTCAGCTAACAATTAACATACAGACGTAACGAAAAAGAATTTTGCTCATTAGCTTTGAGGCTAATTGCGAAAAGCACTCACAAATAATAAAATAGGAAAATCATAATTTTTTATAAAGCCTACAAACCTCTTTCCCTTTGCGAACTACTTAACGATACTTTCAGAATTAATCCAGCACGTCGTAATAAAACTGTGAATCAATGCTATAGCTTCTGGGACTTCACTTTGCACCATGAATGTGTGGGAGCGTTCTGGATTCTTTTGAGAATCGCGTTATTTTCTCTAACTGCTAATCTGTAAAATTTCTTTGGCCCCTCCTCACTATCCGCCCATAATCCAGCAATCCAGTTCTTTCCTTGCAAGTCCCATGTTTTTTCGCCTGGCTCACCAATCCTCACATGTCAATAGGTTAAAAAGAGTGGAATCTCATTCCACGTATATCTTTGACTGAATGCCTCATGCATAATGATATAAGAAAAGTGCGTTGCAATGGGTCGTCTGATAGAGCAATTATGTGCCCCTTTGTCACAGAGTTATATCTCTTGTGGATCCGAGTTGGCGTCCTCATATATAGACTTCCGATGCCAGTATTTTGTCTTGCTGTTGTTCCAGACAAAAGACATTTTGCTTATATGCACCATGAAAGGTTGGCCATCTGAGCTTCGCTTAATGTTCCCGCCGGGCTTATCGGACTTCAATCTTAAGTCCTTTATTTTCAACCACCAACTCTGTTGAACCAAATGTGACACAACAAATTTTTTTTAATCAGGGGAATATGTTGTCAACCGAACTGCCGTTTCCCCAATATTGCGTACCCAGTGTTTGACAATAGCATCTACAAGGGGATTGACATAAGTCTTGGGCCTGACAGGAGGAAGATGAAACTTGGCTTATTTAAAGTTCATCATATTTGCACTGAATGTGTAAAGTACGCGTTTGTTTCTTCAATGAGTTTTCCCGCTACGGTGCACGGCGCAATGTACCCTATTGACCGGATCTGCTGCTCCAAAGATTTGACAAAACAATGGAAAAGAAGGAGGCCAGAGCTGTGATAAAATTTCTGATGTTTCAGGGAAAAACACCTACATTTTTTGGAGATCATGGTGACAGTAGATGAGACTTGGGTACACCATTATGACCCCGAATCCAAAATTGCCAGCATGCAGTGGAAAACCCCGGGCTCTCCAACACCTGTCAAGCCGAAATCTGCAGGAAAAGTGATGCTGACTGTTTTTTGGGACGGCAAAGGTGTCCTTTTGAAAGATTATCTGCCTCGTGGCAACACAGTTAATGGGCAGTACTATGCAGATCTTCTCACAAAACTAAGAAAGGTTGTGACCAGGAAACGAGGGATAACACGCACTCAAAATCTTCTTTTGTTTCAAGACAACGCGCCCTTTCACAAAGCACGGCTTGTGCGGCTAGCAGCCAACGATTTGAATATTGAAATTCTTCCACACCCACCATATTCGGCTCCATAAGACTTTTTTCTATTCCCAAATCTTAAAAAACAGCTAAAAGGAAATCATTTTGACAGCGATAAAGAGGTTATACTGGCATGTGATGACTGGTTTAGTTTGAAAAATAGGGTGTTCTACTCCCAAGGTCTTTTCAAGGTCAAGCAGAGATGGCAGAAGTGTGTCAATTCAGACGGTGGCTATATTGAAAAGGAATAAACACTATACAAAATTTCAGCTCTCTGTGACATGTCCTTCATGGTCAGGCCCAAGACTTATGTCAATCCCCTTGTACTGAGACGCGGTGGTGTGAATGATAGCTTTATAGGAAAGCACCAAGGCGTGACAGATTACAGTTAGAATTACATACAACAAAGTGAGTTTGTGAGCAATAGTATATGAAAAGGCTAAGGCGGGGAGAAATAAAATGAGGATGATGAAAAAGGTAAAGACGACGAAATAATTGGACCACTTCATCGCACTATTATTGCTCTCAATTTTTTTTTCAGTGTGACTGCGATCGATATTATTTTGTTTTTCACAAAGCCGTCACTATCTTCTTTGTTCACTCATTCATCACCTTTCAGCTCCCAAGGAGCATAGACCTTCAATAAAAGTATACCAAGTTTCCATGTCACGTGTCAAATTTTCCTGACACATGTCAAGCCCTCCTGTCACGTGTCAAGTCCTGTCTCGTGCTATCAGCTCAAGGTCCTTCCATGTCTTCCTCATTATTTGTATTTCTGTCTCCAGTTCTCTTCTCCACGTGATCTTTAGGTCTACGTCTGCTTCCTTTACCTTAGGGAATCAAGAATAAGGATTCCTGTGAAGGCTATCAACATATTCCCTCAGTGTGCGTGTCCTAACTATCTCCAGCATTTTCTTTTCATCTCTTGCGTTTCGCACTAATGACCGGTCATCAAAGCATCTTTTTTTGGGGATGCCTAGCTGGCCGGGAGGATAGTGTGATTCGCTTGTATAGCTAGGCGGTGTTGTCGTACGGAAGGTCCGGGGTTCAAATCCTGGGTAAGCCACTCACGTCTGTTGTTTTTCTGTTGTCTAGTGTTCTACTTCTTTATTTCTTACGAGTGCCTGAAAACATACCTTTATGTTTGTCTAATATTTATTTACTTAGATTCAAGATCCGTTGGTTGTAGTAGGGCGCATGTCCAAATATAAAAGACCTTGTGGTTTGGTGTATAACTAATTAAACACCAGTTCAGGAAAGATTGGTCTTTGATGCGTCCAGAAAAAAGTTCATGTTAAAAAAAGAAGAAAAAAAATTCTTTCCAACATATTCCAATAAAAATACTTTTCTAGAAGCAATGTAAACTCTGCCCCAAGTAGTTCATCTGGAGTCAATAATGGACAAAGAAAGAATAGGACTGCGGCGACCTCAAGCATGTCGTAAAAGACGAATAGTATGAGGTTTTGCATTTGTCTGACAACCTCTTCATCTAAAACAAGTTGCCCACGAAACTACTGCAAGACTTTTTGTAATATGTTTGTGGGCTTCCTCCTCAGCGGCACCTTCTGCAGCGGTCGCTCCATGTTTTCGTAAGCTGTAAATAAGGATATGATGATGATAATGATGAAAATAAAACTATCTTCAATGTTCTTACATTATAGGCGCCCACGTAATATATTTTTGATAATCTTCTACATTTTGACTTAAGTGCCCAATAAAATATTATTGATACAGGCAAGGTAAACTATTTCTTTCACATTTGACATTAAGCGCCCAATAAATATATCATGTATACAAGTAAGGTACATTAGTTTCCACTTTTGTGTGACATTAAGCGCTATGGAGAGGTATTTTCCATGTTACTTTTAGAACATTTTAATTTTGGTATTTCCATTCAGTTTTTTAAAAATTTTTTGTTATGTGATTTTTTAAAACTGTTTTAGATTGTTTTGTATTCTTATGTTGAGTGATTGTGTTGTAACGTTCCTGGCTTGACATCCGTTTGTCCTTAGTCACTTTTCAGAAGTGAAATTTTTCGTTATTTAGAATTGTAATATATTGCAGTAAATAATTATTAGATCTGTATTTTAAAAACTAGTAGTTACTTCATTGTAAAAAGAGAGTTCTTCAGTGTTATATGGAGCGAATCCTAACAATGGATGGACGTTAGTCATGGAAGCTATGCGACGAATTAGTCATCATCATTAGTCTACATCATCAATCATCATCAGCACACTATCACCATCATCATCATCATCTTCTTCATCATCAGCATCATCATCACAATAATTATCATCAATACCCATTAGCTCCCAGGAGCATAGGCCTTCAACAAACATATGCAGAGTGCTCTGTAGCGCTGGCATTAGCTAAAGTTCTTTCTTTGTCTGTCTCAGCATTTTCATATATGTCTCCAGTTATCTTCTCCATGTGTTTTTTGGTCTACATCTGTCTCCCTTACCTGGGGATTTCAGAATAAGGACAGATTTTTAAGGCCATCAACAACTTTCATCTTCAATCCATCTTCAGCTCATCTCTTGTTCTACTGGCTCGTGTTTAGTTCTTTGTCCTGTTCCATCGCCAGCGTGTTCTTCTCATCTCTTGTTCCACTGGCACGTGTTTGGTTCTTGTCATCAGTTCTACACTTGTGACCTTGTCACACTGTTTCGATCCTTCTATTCTCCGCAAGCACTCATTTATGACAATGTGTAGCTTTTTGGCTATTGTTGTTGTAGGTCTCCATGCTTCGGAGCCATACATTAGGACTATTAATAGTAAGTCACGGACACGTAATAAACTTGCAAGAGAATTCATGGAGGCAGCAGAGATGTGATTTCCATGTCATGTTGCCAGACTCTTCTGAATCCTCTCTCTTTGGCATCCTGTGTCTCTCGTTCCTTCAATCTTTCATGTTGTCATGAAAGATTTTGATTTCTTTTTCTCGCAACTTGTAGGAAAAATACGGATATCTTTCTTCTAGCATGAGTAATAATCTTTATTTACTCACTGCCCTCTTACAAGACACACTCATTGCTCTGTTTTAGCTGTTTATGGTATTTTGTAACATTGTTTTTATAAAACCACATTTCTGTGTCCTCTAGTGCGTTTCCTTCTTGTTTACTAACTGTCCGTGACTCACGTCTGTATGTCAATATTATTTCGATATAACACTGAAGAACTCTATTTCATACTTCCGTTGGCAAAGAGTTGTTTCGTAAAATACATTTCACTTTATGGTGCTCTACATTTGCCAAGGTTGTGCTTCTCTTCACATCTGAGATGCATCTTTTATATGAAGTTATTAATGTGCCAAAGTGTTTGAAACTACTGACTTATTTTCAAACGGTTCCATTTACTTTGATCTGATCATCACATAGATTTAATATCACTGAATTTTCTTTTCTTTATTTCAGTCATGCGACATATTTTTTATGCCATTTTTTGGACGATGCTTTTTTTTACCGTATATCTGCATCTAAGTAAATCACAGAGGCTGAGCACTTCTCCGTGACCGGACAGTGGCGCATAACTTACATGAACTTGTCCAAAATGGTCGTAGCAGAGCAAGGCGGTGTAGAGCTTGTTAGGTAATTATACATTACGGTCCAGTTTTGCTGTTATCCTCCACAATTATAAATATATTACTTAAAGTGAATACATTTCTTAGATTTCGGTCGGCCGATCTAAGTTAATCTATATATGTATATCTCCCAGAACACAGTTCGTAATTGATGAATTGACATAACATCCAGATAATCAGTTTGCATTGGGAACGTACGTTATTCATGACCGGTCTATTTCGGATAACCAGATAAATGAAACAGTCATAAAAGAGGAGTATCGAAGAAGCTTTCCAGTCAATGGAGCAATTACAGGAGGCCATAAGAACTGAAATTACAAAATTGACAAGGCTATGACTCGCTAATCTGTCATTAGCAGAATATCTTTATGGCATTCTGGACGGCCGTGCTGACATTCTGGACGGTCGTACTGACATTTGGACAGCCAGACTGGGCATTCTGGATTATTAAAGCGGCACCCATGAATTAAAAATTTAAAAGTATCATTTCTTATATAACTTAACATTCTTTAGGATGAAAAGCTTAATTACTTGTAAGAGATTTCCTGCATCCTATTTGAATTGTTAAAATTTATCTGTCTGTCTTTTTTTTTTTTCAATGTTTCATGAAGATGTCAACTTTCAAAAATAATAAATAATTTGTTAAAACTTTTTTTCAGCATTAACAGTAACTTCTTAACCCAATGAGTTCTTTTACAGCACTTTCAAGAATTCTCTACTAGTGAAATTTTACACTACAAAACTTAACAATGTCTTTATTTCCATTTGTATGATCTACTTGAAGGTCTGCAATTTATAGAGCATCACTGACTTTTACATTTGTTTCGTTTAGCATAGTGTTTTTTCCTGTTTATTAAATGCTAGTCATTCTAGACATTTTAAGTAAATATTTATTCCACTTTTGAGTTGTTTGTTGAGAATGAAGCCATTTGTCGTTGGCACAATTCACTGTTTAGTACAAGTTCTCTATCGTAGGGTGAGCACGTTTACTCGATCTCTTTGGTTTTCAGTGATCCTTCTTCACCATTTTTGTTGTTTTCGTCTTTTGTCGCTTTATAAAGTTCAAAGATGCTTGTTGCAGAAACATTCAATGTTCTATCCTCTCCAGCTGACAGTTCCTAGTTTTCCTGTCCACGTCTCTGCAGTTAACCGGTCCCACTCTGTTGTCCATGATTGTCTTTCCAGTTAACCATTCCCCGCTCTGTTATCCATGATTGTCTCTCTAGTTAACCATTCCCCGTTCTCTTGGCCATGATTGTCACTCCAGTTGCCAATTCCTCGCTCTGTTGTCCATGATTGTCTCTCCAGTTGACCATTTCCCGCTCTGTTGTCCATGATTGTCTCTCCAGTTAACCATTCCCCGTTCTGTTGGCCATGACTGTCTCTCCAGTTAACCATTCCCAGCTCTGTTGTCCATGATTGTCTCTCCAGTTGACCATTTCCCGTTCTGTTGTCCATAATTGTCTCTGCAGTTGACAGTTCCAATCTCTATTGTCCATAACAGTGTCACGTTGTGTTATAGAGGTGAATAGATACGATGTAAAATATAAAGTCAGTTTACTTAGGCTGTCGTGATAAAACAGCTCATTTTGAAGAGAGACCTTCTCACAATACTGAAACGAAGTAGAAAAAGCAAATATTCTTACGTAGGTATACATATATTTAAAGAATGCTGGAGGGTGGCTTCTAGATCTTTAGCAACTATCTGCCCTCTAGTATCCCGAATGAGTAAAGGATAAGTAGTAGATATAAAAAGGACCCTCACTTCTGGTAAGAAGAAATGCACCTACTTGTTTACATTAAATACGAGACAGCAAGAGTGAGGTTAAAGTTTAAAACAGCGCCTACCTGTACGTTTATTATTTACATATTTAGTAATAGTCCAAAAGGAAATATCCCATTTTCCCAACATAATTACCGATGTATGTTACGTCGGTCGGTCTCACTCAAAATAGTAACTCGCGCCAGAAAAAAAGTGCGCAACGCACGGTGTGCAACTTGCGCGGCGTGGGTGTTATATAAAACAAATACTTTGGTTTTATTTATTTTTTTTATTCTTTCACGAAATTAGTAGCGCACGACAAAGAAAAAGTGCGTAAAAATTGGTGTGCATGAGCCAATAACATACCAAAGTGAATTGTATTTTCGGACACGGCCAGCTCTATGTTGCCCTCACCCGATGTACAAATCATGAAAACTTGAAAGTTTTTGTTAAAACCACTTATTATCAGAGAACACTCTTTGAAAACAATCCACGCACTTTCAGACGAAATGTCATCAAATAACTTTTAAATGGAATCTAAAATAACATAATTCTTGCCGTGTTTACGTTGGTCACTGCTGAGGAATGCAACTGTGTTGAAAAATTGGGTTCTTGTGCGTTTATTCACCGGTTAAATCAAATTCTGGAAATTTATTACCAAAACTGAGAACCGTACTTTTTCTTGACTGAAAAATGTTGATTTCACATTGTGATTGGGAGGCAAGTTAAAAAAAAAAGCGTTTCTCTTGCATTCATAGTTGACACGCTTACGACAGACCCGCCCTCACCCCCCCCCCCCCCCGTATTTTTAAAAAAAAGTTTATAAACCAATAGAACGGAATTGAATCAGTTCTACAAGTTAACGGTACAAAGGAAACAAGGGAAATCGCTGCCGTTGCCTTCTCTAACTCAAAATCAGAGTCAGGCACCCTTTTACAGCTGGTTTGACTGATGCGTGACACATGTTCCCTTCCTCGCTGCCGTTGCCTTCTCTAACTCAGGATCAGAGTCAGGTACCCATTTACAGCTGGTTATGGAGTGTTAGAGACTTCACCATACTAGGTCCAGCATCGAGAGGTGGGGAGACCAGTTTCCATCCTCGCTGTCTTTTCCTTCCCTAACTCAAAGTTAAGTACCCATTTATAGCTAGGTAGACCCCATCTCTCGATGCTGGACCTAGTATGGTGAAGTCTCTAACACTCCATAACAGCTGTAAATGGGTACCTTACTCTGATCCTGAGTTAGAGAAGGCAACGGCAGCGAGGAAGGGAACAGGTGTCACGCATCAGTCAAACCAGCTGTAAAAGGGTACCTGCCTCTGATCTTGAGTTAGAGAAGGCAACGGCAGCGAGGAAGGGAACAGGCCACCCAACCTCATAAAGCTGGGACCCAGTACATCGAAGTCTATAACACTTCACTCCCCTACGGCAGAATGTGCTACGTGACTACAACCTTACGAACGGCAGGCGTGTTTTAAAAAAAATTCTAAGCAACGGGGGAGGGGGGAGAGGACAATGACACTTTTTCAGTCAAGAAAGAGTACGGTGATCGGTTTGGGTAATAAATATCCACAATTTGATTTAACCGGTGAATTAACGCACAAGTACCAAAACTTGTATTGTTTCCATTATATATACTCTCCCGAAAATAGTTACAATCATCAAAGAAAAGCGTTAAAATGACGGTGTTCATGAACAGTTTGATTACACTGTATAATGGAAAGAAACCAAAAACACTCTAAGAATGTACTTTTATCTGCTCATCTGGGAACGGAAACAGCACACTATAATTAAAAACCCGTCAAGTTTGGCGGGTTATTGCTAGTAGTTACATAATTTAGTAATCAATCAAATACTTTATACAATTATTAAGTAGCTATTCAGTCTTTGGGAAGCTGAGTTACTAATTATGTACTACAACATAAATTTATAGTCCATGAGTAAGGATACATTCCGTTGGTAAATTCTGTGCTGTCGCCGTATTATTACAATAGTTGACGAAATTGAATACTTAAGCGCCGTAGATACTAATGACGGTACTGATGAAAGGGCGTATGTACTATCAACCGATTGGAAGTTGTCCTCTATTTCTCTCTCTCTTCCCTCTCCCCTTGTCTCTTCTGGCTTTGTACTAAACATTAAAAACGTGCTTTCTTAGTAAGAGTATCTTTTTTACGCTTGTTAATCGTTGCATTTCGACCATAATTTACTGATATCTTACAAGTTACGTTACTAACAAAAATTTTAACAGAACATAGTGATTTACTTTTACGAAACAAATGTATATTTAATTATCTTAAATGTATCACAGAACTGGTGGAAAACATGAATTATGTCTATCACAAATAGTAGCTTAATGAACACTATCTATCATAATTTTATTACAATTGAAATGATTACTTAATAATTCCAAAGGCTGCAACATCTTAAAGATATTTGAAAATTGATAATATGTTCTGAGCATGGAATAGTTCCTTGCTTCGTCTTTATATATATACATATATATATATATATATATATATATATATATATATATATATATATATATTATATATATATATATATATATATATATATATATATATATATATATATATATATATATATATATATATATATATATATATATATATATATATATATATATATGTATCTGTCTTTCTCACTCTATCTCTTTATCTCTATCTGTCTGTTTCTGTATCTCTCTCTTGAACCTTTCAGGTTTACAATGGACATAGAACGAAGATACTTGTTTTACCTTCTTTGCGTGATTTGTCCGATGCTGTTGACAACATCCATGACCTCCATGGTTTTCTGGATTCCACCGAGCTCTGGGGAGAAGATTTCTTTCTTAGTTACCGTCTTTGTATCTAACGCAGTCTTCGTAAACTTTATTGCGTGAGTAACGTGCATTGTACTTAAGTTTTATTTCATCGTATCAGAGCAGAAGAATTTGTCTCATAGTTTATTGTCTTTAGTTTAAGACAACATAGTCGTTTCTGAAGTTCTAGATGCGTTAGTGTATTTATATAAAACGAAAATTTTCGCATGACCAAAAAGACATTGTAAGGAGAAAACATGTATTTGTAAACTGAGACTAGTGCGGAAGAGTACAATTCATTGAAAGCTGAATAGATAGACATGCAGATAAAAGGAAAGACAAACTGATAGACATAAAAGTAAACAGAAAGGCAATCAAACCGACAGTTACAAACAGACAGACAGATCAAGTTATAAAGGTAGATATTAAGAAAAATAGTTATACAGATTACTTTTAATCAGATAGACAAATAGACAGATAAATAGATACATAGATAGATAGATAGATAAATAGACAGATAGATATATAAACAGTTAGATAAAGAGAGATAGATAGATAGATAGATAGATAGATAGATAGATAGATAGATAGATAGATAGATAGATAGATAGATAGATAGATAGATAGATAGATAGATAGATAGATAGACAGACAGGTAGATAGATAGATAGATAGATAGATAGATAGATAGATAGATAGATAGATAGATAGATAGATAGATAGATAGATAGATAGATAGATAGATAGATAGATAGATAGATAGATAGATAGATAGATAGATTGGAGCACTATCAAGTGTGAAAAAGTTATTCTTTTTTCAAATTTGAACATTTAACCATTTATTGCTGACACATTTTATTATGTATTTGGACAGGTAATCACTTATTTTTGACTCGCTGAGTTATTTCTTGTCTCTCTCTAACAGGGAAGCCATGCCACGCAGCATGTCGGTCATGCCGGCACTTGCATTATTTCTTGTCATGGTTAATCTTCAGTGTGTGATTGCCATGATCGAAACTATTTTTGTTATTCGAAAATGGGAACAAGAGCAGAGAGACACCTTGGCTAATCAAAGAGACTCCATTCTGGAGCAGTTTGTTGAGAATGTGCCAACCAAGATAAAAGAAATCCCTGCAGAAACCGATCTGAAAATCCACCCTGAAAGTGTTTCAGGCTTGAGCGATTCACTCGCCACGCGAATGTTCAAGAAGTTTTCGTTTCTGAAACTGAGACTAGCCCCGCTGGACAAATTTGTAACAGAGACAAAGCACAGAATACGGAAAAGATGCCACAAATGTACCTTGCACTCTTCGACATGGGACATGATTTTCTTTTGGACATTTCACATAATAAGTGTACCTTGTTATTACCTTCTGTTTAAAGTGTGAATGCCACAGGCTTTTTATGAAGACGAGAAAATTGTGCAGAAAAAACAATATAAAAAAGTTAGATTTTTCAAAAGAGTAGACATATTTAAAAGAAGATGCTAACTTTATATAGCAAGAAATAATGTTGGCAATATTACAACCGTGTTTTTAGAGAGAAAAAAACAAGGAAAAGATCAGGAACAACATCCATTATTCTGAATGAAAATAATAGCGAAAAACAAAGTTTTTTTGAGCAAAACAAGAACTACAATGGATCAATAATATCAAGAACATCAATTATACTTCTTCAAGCCACAACAAAAGTAATCAAGAAACAACTCCAGATACAAAGGCGATATTAATTTTTTGTTTAAATATTTGGCTTTCTTGTGTCAAAATATTTATTTGCTAGATCTTCTATTTTCCTATTTTTGTTAAATATTAAGTTGCTTGACCTACAATTTTGTATCAATATTGGTTTTCTAGATTTGTCTGTGACCTACTTGTATCCAAATATAAAGTTGTTAAGCTTGCTACTGATGTAATTCTGTTCAAATATTAAGTTGCCAAACCTACTATTGGTGTACTTGTGTATAAATATTAAGTTGCTTGATCTACAATTTTGTATCAATATTGGTTTTCTAGATTTGTCTGTGACCTACTTGTTTCCAAATATAAAGTTGTTAAGCTTGCTACTGATGTAATTCTGTTCAAATATTAAGTTGCCAAACCTACCATTGGTGTACTTGTGTATAAATATTAAGTTCCTTGACCTACAATTTTGTATCAATATTGGTTTTCTAGATTTGTCTGTGACCTACTTGTATCCAAATATAAAGTTGTTAAGCTTGCTACTGATGTAATTCTGTTCAAATATTAAGTTGCCAAACCTACTATTGGTGTACTTGTATATAAATATTAAGTTGCTTGATCTACAATTTTGTATAAATATTGATTTTCTAGATTTGTCTGTGACCTACTTGTTTCAAATATAAAGTTGTTAAGCTTGCTACTGATGTAATTCTGTTCAAATATTAAGTTGCCAAACCTACCATTGGTGTACTTGTGTATAAATATTAAGTTGCTTGATCTACAATTTTGTATCAATATTGATTTTCTAGATTTGTCTGTGACCTACTTGTATCCAAATATAAAGTTGTTAAGCTTGCTACTGATGTAATTCTGTTCAAATATTAAGTTGCCAAACCTACCATTGGTGTACTTGTGTATAAATATTAAGTTGCCAAACCTACTATTGGTTTACTTGTGTATAAATATTAAGTTGCCAAACCTACCATTGGTGTACTTGTGTATAAATATTAAGTTGCCAAACCTATCATTGGTGTACTTGTGTATAAATATTAAGTTGCTAGATGTGTCTTTGGTCTACGTGTATCCAAATATACAGTTGTTAGACTTGCTATTTATGTCGTTCTGAGCAAATATTAAGCTGCTAGATCTGCCACTGGTGTACTTTTGTATCAATATGTTGCTTGATTTGTGACCTACTGGTATTCAAATATAAAGCTGTTAGGCTAGCTTTTGATGTACGTAATTTTGTGCAAATAATAAGTTACTAGACCTTTCCTTGACACATTTTTAAAAACAAAATTTAAAATGATCAACCCGTAGAAACAATTTTTAGTTAAAATATCAATTAATTGACATAACACTGACCTTATTGTCTAGTTCTATAAATATAAAGACATTAGACCTATCATTTGTTGCTGGTCGTCTCTCTTCATTCTCTGGTTCTTTCAATCTCATTTCGTGGAACCTCTCCTTTTCTTTTTTTTTTTTGCCTTTTCTACGCCTTGTCTGCCTTTTGTCTTTCGGAGTGTTCTCTTTTTGAATGCCATTTGCTTTTCTGTCTATTCCTTGTGTTTCACAGCCTTCTCTGCTTCTTTCTCTGTTTTCTCCTTTGTTTGTTCGCGTGCCAACCTTCTCCCTTTGTGCGGTTCGCTGCGTTTTCTTTCTCACCTCTCTCTCTCTCTCTCTCTCTCTCTCACACACACACACACTCTCTCTCTGTGTTCTTTCACCGACGTAACCACAAAGTCAGGGAGATCTTTCCCAGCGAACACTAAGTCTTTACCAATATTTAAGTAAAAAGTGTGACAGTTTTGCAGATCGAAAATTCTGTGCTAAAAAGGTCGGCTTACAATGTGACGATTAAAGCAGTAGCTACTTTAACTATTATAAAATTGGAAGCTGTAATTACAACTTAACTAACTGTCTACAATACAACTACAGCTTTAGAAAACACAAACTACAACAATTAACTCCGTGTGACAGTATTGCCTCCCCTGCTTTGCAGTAGTGGTCAAACAATGGCCAAAACTCAAGAGTATCTAATATGGGCTTCAAAGGTATCTACCTTCGCACAAGATCACTCTTGGCAGAGATGTAGATAGAAGGGTGAAGACACTTCTATTACAAAGGGAGTCTTCACAAGATATTCAGAATAAGCGAGAACAATACTGCTTTGGCTGAGTATGTTAACTCTGTAATTCTGCCGACGCTTTTGTGAAGGATTTAAGCACTTATCATTTTCAGCTTGTTTAAGCCTCCACCCCTGATTTACTCAGCGGAATTCTATTGTTCTAGTATATTTCTGTTTAGAGTGTGTGTAGTAATTTGACTGAGACAAACATGCAGTAACTTTAAAATGATTAAATCGAAGTTAAATTTGTAACATTACAAATAACAAAATTTAATAATCACTTTAGGTTTTAACAGTTGGAAAATAATTTGAATAGTTATGAATCAAGAAAAGTTATCATCACAGTCTTTAAGGATTATGAAGTGTTACAAGAAGTTCAAGTGGCAGCATAGATTTGAACTTAGCTGCCAATGACGGTTCTGCTCCTTCTTATGGGTTAGTTCTTTTTACTCTGCTCACGCTCGTCCCTGATCAAGGTTGTCGGGGGTAGCTCTTTTCCCAGAAATGTCAAGGAGAGTCTACCAAGTGGGTCCTTTGCCTTAAAGCTTAGGCCACTGTTCCCTTCTTGTTCCAGAGATGTTATTTTCTGCTGGTAACTATGGTAAAAGAATAGAACGAAACGCTCTTCTGATTATGGCGTTTTCCACCCCATAGTTATGGGTTCCTATCTTCCCACACCACCATCCCAATTACTCAGACTTTACCCTCGATGAGAATTAAATTTAATCCCTCGGGATAAAACTTTCTTTATATTTAAATAGACTAGCTTTCATAGTTACTTTATACTTAAATGAAAAGGTTAATAATACAGATAGAGTCTGTGTACATATACATCTCCACTGATTGAAAAGAGTTCACAAACAAATTGAAAATGTTTTCATTTATATTTACACTGATTGAAAAGTTCCATTAACTTAAACATGAATATTTGCACATAGACATTTACACTGGTTTAAAGCTTGAAAACTTACATTAATTTTAAACTGACTATGTCTATAGGGACGTTTACACTGCTTTGAAAATGTAAGCATTATACTTTAAATGTACATCATTTGTTTCATCTTTCCCTCTCTGCTCCATAGGGAACCTGGGACTACTTTATACTTTTAGTTCTCTTTACCAAACTATCAATAAAGCAATCTTCAGCCCGTGCAGTGGTGATTCACGAATCATCATTCTATACGCTGAAGTTGCCAGCCTCAAATGACTTTGACATCCAGTAGCGAGTTTCACATATTAAACTTCACTGGTAAAATATACATATATATACGTTAGTTCACATGTTAGTAATAAAATATGAAATGTAAATCATAACTTACGCCAATCCTGGCTCACATACATTTTGCTCAGATGAATAAAAGAGACTTGAATCGGCCTCTTACACGCGTCTGGGATGTCGTTAATTTAATGTTCCCTCTCTGACTTCGTGTGTGGTCCTTCAGTTTCCTCAGTCCCGGTTTCCTTATTTAAAATGTTAGAGATTTCCTGGGCTATATTGTAAGTCCTGATAAATACTCCAATAAAAGGTGTCCGGTATTTTAAGAAGGAATTCTGTATTCTAATTCTTCACTGTAGCAGTCTGGTGTCTTGGCGAGCGATTTCTCAAGTAAAATAGCTTGAGAAAATGGTCAAATTATATTCCCTGCCTTCCCACCCCTTCGTTTGTTGTGAGCTATAAAAAAACTCCAAATCATATTCAAACAGGCGGGTTATGGGGTAATTTCAAAATATTCCGTCATCGGATAATTTTGAACGTAAGACAAGAGGTCAACTCTCCCATATATGGTAATAAGATGTCCGATACCCTTGTGTACAAACTTACAGACAGATCTGTAAACTTATAAAACAGCGTGTTCAAAATGTAACCATCATTACTTTATCAGAAAGTACTCTTGTCATAACAAGTAGGACAGGAAACGCCTATGTCATAAGTTTCCGCCGCGTACACGAGATCTTGTGCTAACCTTAGCCAAGCTGTGCCGCCCCCTTGCGACTGCGAGTAATTATCTCAGCAAATCTGGGTGGCGTCAAGAAAATGTGATTATTATCACCTGCAGGGAGTGTCAAGCAATTCGACAATACTCAAATCTCTGCTACTTAGCAGAAAAATAACGAAGAAAGAAAAAAAAAGAAAAGTGTGATAATTGAAAGCACATAATAAAAATCAGTCCCACACATGTACCGATACTACCGGAGTGAAACAAAGATTGATAGGGGCCGCCCCGATTTGTCACACTCCAGATTATGGACTCTGTTTTTTTTACTTCACAATAAAAAAATAGATTGCTTTTATCAATTATTCTCTTTAAAATAGTTGAAATGTTGTTTGTACTTATGCGATCTCAAATTAAAATACCAACTGACAATTCTCTTAAATAGGATTAGGTGTCAGTATAGTCTAGGTAGAGTAACTATCCCGTGCAATTCTCAGTTGTGCTTTTACCACAATAGTGTGTTGTTCAGGGTCACTGGATTTACTCCCCTTGTTCTGCAGTGATGGTCCAACAGTGGCCAAAATTCAGAGTATCTACTGAGGGTCTTCTAAGGTGTCTACCTTTCCTTCAAGATTACTCTTGCCAGAGATGTGAATTGAAGAAATGTGTTTCAATTCTAGGCAGCCTCATAGGAATTTAAAGACATCAAGTACTACGGCTGATAGGATCCAGGCCGTGTAAACTTTTTATCTTTCCTGACCTTCTATGAGTTAGGATTTTGCTCGTTTTGATGAGCCCCCAACTGATTTAACTCAGTAAAATATAACTTAAATAGCTCTGTTATAAGTTTTTTAAATGACTAATACATACGGGTGCAGTTCACTCAAACTGATCAAATCAACTATAAATTTGTATACTTACAGATAGCAAAACGTAATAGTCAATTATCGTTAACAATTGTAAAATAAATAAGGGTGGTGTGAATTTAAATACTTTAAAATTTCCTCACAGGTGATGGTCTGATTTGAAAAAAAATCAAAAGTAGAGAGTTCACTTGGCAGCTTTGAATGGGTACTTAGCTGCCAGTAAGATTGTCGGTTTGTTTCTGCTCCAGCCGATGCTTGTTCTTTGCAGGGTATGGACTGGTTCACGCTCGTCACTGGTTAAGTTTGGTGGCCGCCACACGTTCCTCGTAATGTCGTGGAGTAATTGCGAAGATGATCCAGCGTTTGTTACGACCCGTCTGCTGTAGGTGTCTAGCTTTGACTGCAGGCCACTTATGCCATTCACTTGTTCCACAGATAGCACCAGCAATTGGTACCACCGAAACAAATTTCTTTGGGAATACAGACTGACATCTGGCTCAGAGAAATAGTTATGGCAACTTAATTAGATGGCTCTTACGTGGTCTGGGGTGTTACTTTACAATAGACTCCCACTATGACTTAGTGTTCAGGTTCCTAGGATTCCGAACTTTCAGTATTAATGAAGGTAGAGTTTTCCTGAGAAATAAGTCCATCTCTTCCCATCTCTGTTTATTACGATAAAAGACCTTGCCGGAAATAATTAAGTCATTTGCCCTGCCTTAATTCTTCCATATGGTTGTAATCAAGATAAACTTGGGTGTTGCCTTTTTCTGCGAGCCTTGCCCGCAAATTAAACACTCGTTATCTTAAATGACCATCAGTCCTTGCTAAACCGACACATCTATTAGTCCACCACCAGACTTGACAGAAGCAATAAACTAGCCTATCTATCAATTGCCCGTGTATTGAGTAAATACTAGGCCTGCGAACAAAAAGCAGTCAATGTTGTCTTAATCTTTATCAACCCCATGCTTTCACTAAGCGGTGACTGAGCAAAATCAGGAAGATAAACATGGCATGAGATGTGAAGGGCAAAAACGTGGGATTGCACCTTGACTGAGAGATAATGACAGATGAACATTGACATAGAGGAGTGTAGACAGAAAAATTGCACGAACGAATAGGACGATTTCGTCACACCATTGATCAACTTTTTTATGTCTTCTAGTTATCCATACATACATGGATAACTGACGACAGGTTATAGTTACAGGAAAGTATTTTTCAATCTGCGGAAGGATCTCTTTAAGATGTTAGCCACACAGAACACATTTTCATGTAACAAAGAGATTACACCATATTTAAGAGAGAATTTGTGTGTTGCAAACAAATGTACGTTAGTGTCTCTTTGAAGAATGCCACACACATATTTAAGAGAGAGAATTTGTGTGTTGCAAACAAATGGTTGTGTGACCTGCATTTATTACTGATTATTAGTGTTCTGTAGAGAGAATGTACATGATATGTAATTGTATTCTGTGGTTGTATCATGTTTCGATTTTCTCCACCTGTTTTGTTAATGTGATGAAATGTATGAAATTGACATTAATGATATAATGTTGACCTACAATATAAAGAGATGTAAATAATGTTGGTTACCTCATCAAATTGTTAGATGGATTATAAAGATGATAGAGGTTTTATTTAGAATGGTGTTGATAACGTACTCTTATATTTATTATGAAACTCATATTTATGTCTTATCTTATGTTTATTATGAAACTCATATTTATATCTTATGTTTATTATGAAACTCATATTTATGTCTTATCTTATATTTATTATGAATCTCATATTTATGTCTTATGTTTATTATGAATCTCATATTTATGTCTTATCTTATGTTTATTATGAATCTCATATTTATGTCTTATCTTATGTTTATTATGAATCTCATATTTATGTCTTATCTTATGTTTATTATGAATCTCATATTTATGTCTTATCTTATGTTTATTATGAAACTCATATTTATGTCTTATCTTATGTTTATTCTATATTAGGGAGCCGATGTAGCATAGTGGTTAGTGCACTGGCTTCCTAGCTCAGTGGTCTATGGTTCGATCCCCAGATGAGGTGGAACGAACGAACGAACTTTATTTTTAAAGGGTAAAGAATTGGGCGCGCAGGCCCGCCTAACATTCTGCCCTTCCACTCTCATTAATTTTGCATACTATATACTTTCATTCCCACATGATGCTTTAAGCATTAATTTAAAGGCATGCAACATTATAAAGTTACCATAACAGCATTCATTTACAGTATGCAATCGTAATTAAAAAAATGAGTAGGTTTTTTTTTTGAACCAAACAAGCTAGTAATTGGGGGAAAAAAGTAATAATAAAATAAAATAAATAAAACAATAAATAAAAATAAATAAATTCTGTATACCGACACTCCCCCCCCCCCCCCCCCCCCCCCCCCCCCCCCCCCCCCCCCCCCCCCCCCCCCCCCCCCCCCCCCCCCCCCCCCCCCCCCCCCCCCCCCCCCCCCCCCCCCCCCCACTCATGCGGTCAATCCGTCTACAGTTAATCTGTATTTTTGAATGTGTCATCAATCATCAATACAAAAATTACATAAACACATTCTCGCTTATGTCCATACATTCTTGGTGGAAAATGAAATAATAATAATAAAACACTTTCTTACGCACTTCTGTGGCAGGAAAAGTCTTTTAGCAGTAGAAAAAAAAAGATAAAGAAAAAAAAAAGTTCACATTTCTAAAGTACAGTGGTATGCGGGTACATTCTCACGACTCACATTTCTAAAGTACAGTATTATGTGGGTATATTCACACATACATTACATTATATAATAATATTTTAAAGTGAATATAATAATGATATTACATGGATATAAAACAAATTATTCACCAAAAAAAAAAAAAAGTGGGATTTTTTAAGGCTGCAAACGGCTCCTGGGTCGACCTAGCCCCCATGGGAACCAGAGCAACTCTGGGAAGGTTAAGGCGACGGTCAAGAAATTATGGGCCTAACACCATAGTTCCAATATGCTTCAATGGACGTGTAACGGGAACCTTTTCCTTTTCCCCCTTTTATGTTTATTATGAAACTCATATTTATGTCTTATCTTATATTTATTATGAAACTCATATTTATGTCTTTCTTATCTTATGTCTTATCTTATGTTTATTATGAAATTCATATTTATGTCTTAACTTATGTTTATTACGAATCTCATATTTATGTCTTATCTTATGTTTATTATGAAACGCATATGTATGTCTTATCTTATGTTTATTATGAAACTCATATTTATGTCTTATCTTATATTTATTATGAAACTCATATGTATGTCTTATCTTATATTTATTAGTACGCAATTCTCATATAATGTAAAATATAAATAAGATTACATGTTTATATTTTTGTAGCACCATGCATGTCTAATTATACTGATGGCACTTTTACATTTTGTAGATAAGTAATCTCACGTATCTTTGATAGCGTATATGAACCTCTGCTTATGTTGAAGTCGTGCAAATTAATATGTAGACCAATCGTTGTCTGTATATGCTTATCTGAGTATTTTATAAACTGATATACTAAGGTCACCTGGCGAAGTAGATGTAAAATATTTATCGCGGTCATCGAAAACTTAAAGATGAGTAAGATATGTAAAGTAAACAGGAGCAGCTGCTGGAAAGACAAAAACGGTGTTATAATAGAAAAATCAATAGCATCTTATAAAGCGATGTAATAACTAGCTAAGCTACTATATGTAGTATATTACAGACATAACGCGGCGCAGATTGTAATGCATTGATAAACTGCAATATTTTCCAACAGAAAGGTTAAAAGACGCACATGCATTTACACAGGAAATTAGAGGATAACCAATGGTCTTCGCTACAGCACTGATCTAAGAAATAATTTTAGTAAAACTTACTAGTAATGCCATTTACAACCATTGGATGCAAAATGAGTCCAAAAATAGACAACATTTATTCAACCGTTAGGAGGGAAGCGTAAAGTGGGAATTGAGAAGTTACGCTGTGAAATTTAAAAAAAAAAAAAATTTAAAAAAAATCTTAGTGTTGACAACGTTTATTAAATCGCCGTTTAACAAATGGTCAGACAAAAGTAAGTGCGAAATTGTGGAGAAATGTGCATGAATTGTCCCGTTTTAATTTGTTAAAAACAAATAACTGACATAACCAACACAATGTTGATGTTTATCTTATGTTGCATTCATAACCAATTATTGTGTGATGATTAGATTGTATACAAAAGCAAAATAAAGCAAAACAAACAGTTCCATTTGGGCAGTGAGGAATAGATATGCTCTCAGAGAAAAAGTAACATGGTTTTTGTTTAAACTTATGGTGCAGATAACGGAATAACATAATTTTGTTCTGTACATTGATAAGGAATTCAAGTGGTCATTTTGGATGCGCCGAACGTGTTATTGTGAGCATTCGGAAGAGCTAAAGCTTCTAGAACTCTCGAGAAATTAGGTATAAACTAAATTGCTTGAGGAAAATAATAGTTCATTTTGATTTAAGAATAAGATTCATTGCGGTTTGGTTTTCAAATTTTTTATCCGCACGGCCTATACTAGTATTGATGCGCATTGTAATAGGTATCTAGGAATATGACCATTCGCAACTCTCTTAAAGCCCTCCCCATTTTCTATAATGTTTCATTGCACAGATTTGTTCTTGTCAATGCCTTAATGCTCTGCAAAATAGTTTTTAATCATGCCTGTAACCCCACCCCACATATTTTTTTTGCTTGCCAAGCGTTTGCGGCTTCTCAGGCTATTGCTTGAGAAACCATTCGAACCTTGTAGGATTACTTTTTTTATGAATAATCTATTGTATTTGTCAGGTTCCTCGGCGCAGGAGAGCGCTACACCGTTAGGGGGGGATTTAATACCTCCCTAGTCAAGAATCTTGATCAGGTTCTCGTCTATTACCTAGGACCATCCGTTTCGTATCGCCTTCCGGTGCGATCGTCAAAGCTTTGTCAGTCATAGCCCAATTCTCCACCGCCTGTTGGGTCTTTCTTTTGCCTGTAGCCGGGCAATGCACCGACATGGAGGCTGAAAACAACAATTTAGTGGATTTTGGCACTTCTTTGCTCGCACTGACGTACGTGGAGCAACCACCTACTCATTCGCATACAGTCTTGAGTGTTTTTACATGCTTCTGGCTTTTTTTTGTTATAGCCACCCCAACTATGGTTCATTCTCTTTGCATCTTATAAGACCTACACAATCCCTCCGCCAAGGTTTCGTTTTTTTTGGTCGGGCCTCCTCTTTATCTCGTTTTCCTTCTAGGGGTCCTAAAGCATAGCAACGTGAACCTGTGTTGACCATCGGACGTCACACACCCTCTCTTCTGAGAGGGATACCCAATCGGCCCTTACCACAAAATGCTCCAGCGGTTTCCCTCTGCCAGCAGATCGAGTTGAATCAGAAGGGATCCGGGTACACTCGTGCTGCCGGTTTATGTCCTCACTGCTCTTGACTACCCGATTGGTGTGAGCGTCCGGAAGCATGTTCTTGGGTTCGGTGATGTCATTTTTGTTGGTGTCGTGGTTTAATTCGGCCCAACAACCCCCGTCCACCCACCCACCCCTCCACTCCCCTCACCCCCCCTTAACCCTAACAACACCCACCCACACACGCTTTTCCCAACCTACAACTAAATCCCCCCTATCCCCCCACACCACCCACCACCACTCACCCACTCCCTAAAGCCAACCCACTTCGCACCGACCCGTTGAATTGTAGGAACCTCTGACCCGTTTCAAGGGTGGGAATTGGTTGCGTTCGGGGAGGTAGTACGGCCCCCCATAGACCAGCGTGGTCACCATTCGTGTAATTTGATCTTATAAAGTAAGCAAAAAAACGCAATACATTCTGGAAGAAATCATAATATCCGGTACTCCGGCTACTGAGCACAATAACCGCAATGCCAACAGTAGCTGAAAGGGAAGATATAAGGAGGTTATAATGTTTTCCGAAGTGAGTATTGGTCAAGGTCAGTTAACGGGAGAAACAGCCTCGCTGAAGACCCTCATCGGTTATATTTTAACTCCCCCTCCAAAGCCATTCTTTCCCACTCACGCCCGTTTGTACCCGCCCTCAGACGCTCCGCCACCGTCCTCACCCCCCCGCCATCCCCTCCCGAAAACCACCCTGAGCCCCGCGCAACACCCACGCCACGGCCGGCCGACCCAGCGCCTACACGCAACCGCCACATTTACAGAAAATGTACCAAGCCGCCTACCTCTTGCCCGAAGAAGACTCACTTTGTCCCACGTACGGTCCGTCGAACATCATCACGGAGCTTGGCAGGGATGTGTGGATGTGTCATCGGTCACTGGAATGGCGGTGGTCATGTAGTTAAGCCAATTTACTTGCAGCGGTGGCGGGTGGATTTAGGAGGGCTTCATGGGGGTAGGGGGGAAGGGACACCGGTAAGAATGAGGAGCAGGGGGACGGGGGGGTGAGCGGTGAACGACGTTAGAAAGTCGGGGGACGGGGCGGGAACCTTGGAGGTGATGGAAGGCGCTTTGACCCCCTTGAAAGAGGCAGGGTCTTTCCCTTTGTAATTGGCGCTTGCTTGAGCCCGAGTCTAGCGGTTTAGGCTCCCCTCCTAAAAAAAAAGGCAGAGCAGTCAGTTATACAAAAATAATTTTTTTAAAATACATAATGGCTATTCGTATAATAATATAATGGACAAGTTCTTGCTTGATTGTTCTAGTCTGATTGTTGTTGTACTCGTGCCGCCCTTGACCCGATCCGGCGTCCGTGGGCGCCGGCTGTTTTCTTATTAGCATCCTACGGTGGCAGGGTTTATGGTGTAGCTTTTGTCCTATGTCTGTACCAGTTAGCTGATTCTCTATTCTGCCTTATGGGTAAAAAGGGATTTGCTCATCTAATTTGATGCGTTCTACATTGTCCCCTCTCTGACCTCTCATGTTTTTTTTTTTCATTCTTTTTAAATAAGTTTGTATGTTTTTTCAAACATAATAGCCCCACCCCTGCTGGATATTCTTATTAAGGCCTATCCGTTTTTTTTTTTTTTTTTTTTTCTTTATGGATGTGTTGAATCCGTGGGATTTGTTGTCGCCTAGTAGTGTTTGCAATGTTTGTTTCATCGCTTGCATTATTTTCCAGGTTCTTCCAATTGTTATCGATAAAGGGGGGGTGGCGAACATTAGCGGAGATAAGAAGTATAAAAAATAATGCATAAAGGAATTATATTCAATATCGGGGGAGGATTATTTATATATGGATAGATGATATATTGTCTAGTATTGTTTTCACGAAGGATGTAATTGGCAAGTGACACTGATGTATTCCTCCGTGGAGTAAGCTGAGGCGACCCGACAAACCCACAAACACAAAAACACACCACCACAAAAACACACCCCACCCAAACACAACCAAAAACCCACACAAACACAACAACATTGGACCCCACACACCACTCACCCACCCCAACCAAACCACCCACTATCCCCCACAACACACCCACCCACCACCCCCCCCCCAAATGAGCTGACAAATATATTTAATATTTGTTATTAAATCTGTGTTATAATTAACACAACTTATTTTGGATTACAGTATTTAGGTGCGTGAGTATGAAGGGATTAGAGGATACCACTAATCACTTACTTCTTCCACGATTCCCAGGCACATGAAATTATCAGGCCGATCAGGATATTAACTATGATACAGAGAAACCACTGGAAGCAAACATCCTCATTTCCATTCAACATTCAAGTGTGATTATGAACAAATGTATACCAAACATCTCAGGATACTTTCAGATCTTCTTTAATAGAGAAGAACAGGAAAATATGAATCACAAATGCCAACAGGCGGTTTCTATATCTCTCTGAATAGCAATTCCTTTCTTTTTAGTTTTTCTCTGGGTAGGGTCCACCAGGGGACTTTCTTTCTAGGTCATGTTACACCCAGCCCGAGGATATTACACACTGCCTGTTACATCACATTAGATATTTACTCCTCAAGGGGAATCTCCATTTAGAAAGCCCTCAGTAGCATACGGGGGCTCCAATACTTTGACATCCAGACATTAAAGAAATGAATATGCATACTGTTCCAACGCAGGGGGATGTCATATAATGGCAAATATACCCAGGGTGTTGTCATTGGCTGGCAACCTCATGAATAAAAACTATTTGCATCAGGGAATCTTCCACTGTTAAGAGCAATGTGCGTAATGACTTGAGTGAAGGCTCTTGCAAGGGTGGCTTCTTGCTCATTAAGGTGTTGCATTGGGAAAGGGCACTAAATGATGATGACAAAATAGAGACTAATCATGAGTAGCTTCACGGTGTTGTTTTACCTGCCTGTAATGGGAGTGATATCTAGAAATAGCGATCTTGAGTTCCGGAAGGTTGATATCAGCATGGATAGGGATGGTTACCTCCCACCTTGTGAAGCTGGAAAGTAGTTACTGTGATGTCTCTGGGGACATTTCGATTCCCTAGGGGGTAATATTTACTTGAGGGGACTCCTCCTAATTATCTATATAGCTACATTTGGACATTAGTGTATACTCATCTGCATCAGGCACTGTACCCAAATAAAAATACTAAAAATGCCTTTTTTCAGTGCCATAAACTGTATACACAAAATGAATTGTGGGTCCACCGAACTGAGTGTTTAAAATCTTTGGGACAAGAAGACTGACCAGAGCAGACCCCTTAGAGCGATGCTTAGCTGAGGATCAAGAGATGGCCCCCTCCAAGACATGACCCCTCTGTTTGACCTGTAATTGTAATGAAGTTACGACAAGCAGACGGGAGACAGGTAAAAATATCTGAGAGCGGATGGGACTCAACAGTTGTAGTGTTTCTGGGGACCGTACACAAGGATAAAGGCCGGTGTTACTGGACTTATATGAATAAGTCATCCTTTTTTTCCTTTGCAGTTCCTTACGAGCATGAGAGGACCCACTATCTGCTGGACTTCCCCTTGCATTGTAAGCTTGCATTAAGCATTCAGTTTCTCTTGCAGCAGTGGTATCATTCTGTGGAGGCTTTTGGTTTATATGTCATGAGGGATAAACAGACCCACTGTGCACGAACTCTCACTATTATTTAGTCCTGGCCTTGTTCGGCAACGCCTCGCGGGTGCAGGGGTCCACTTTCTTTTTTTTTTTGTTTCGTTCAGAAGGAACTTCTGAGGCTCATAACATCATTTCGCGCAATGTATTGGAATTGTTGGACTTGTGGTCAAGACTGCATTTCGATTTAGCTCTTAGTTTGAAACTGGTGTAATCCAAACTTGCCAGGCTGTCTGTTTGGATGTAAATGTACTGTGGGTGTGTTTGGTTGTTAACACAAGCACGGTTGGTGGAACTGTCGTTTATGACGTGGTTCTATTAGGTTAGGACACACATGGTTGGAAATATCCTGAGCTGTGATAATCTTTTACCACTTAGCCCATGTCTTTGGGTCTGAAACCCCTATTGTGTAGTCGAGATGTGAGTGAAAATATGCCGCACTGGAGAGAGATCTCCGCGAGAGAAACAAAAGGAATAAAGGACAATGAAAGGCCCGCTGCGTAATGCGGATGGACATCGGGACTTGATGTGCATTTTAGCCGTGAAGGGTGGTACTGCGATATAGAGATCTCGCCGATAGGGTTGCACTAGGGCCCTAGTTTTTTCCTCCATATATGGCGGGGAGTGGGCTGGTAGGTGGATTTCGAGCGTATAAACCGGGGCGTTATCATGTTTGCATTAAGCAAGGCAGTTATGGTGGCTCGGTTCTGGGCTTACCATAGTAAGAGGGTGCGAGTGATTGAGGAAGAAGACCAGGCGGGACACATGAGATGTGAAACTCGGAAGCGTATGCTAGTATGAAAGCCCATCGTTGTGAACGTGGGTGTGACACTAAAACCATTTTTTCTCGTAATTGCACTGGGCCACATGTATGTGGTTATGATAGCTAGGCATTTGCCCCTATATGATGATTGTGGACTTCACGGTGTCTTAAGTGCGTATTATGCACACTCGTTCAGTGGTGAAAAGGGGGGGGGGCCGTTAGGGAGGGAAGATGGATTAGGCTGTAGTTGACAAATGAAGAACAGGTTGGGGCGGGTGTACGTAGGGGGGATATTCCGGCCGGGGGGGGCGTGTGGGAATCAAAGAACATAGTGGGGGAGGGGGTATTGTTGCTGGGGCACTACATAGACGCCTCCATGCTTGATGGCCCACTGGGACTGGCAGTTGACTAGTACGGCGGACGTAAGGATCAATGATCCGAAGAATTTTCAACTTAGGTGGTGTGTAAAGGGTTAATGAGGGATTTGATGTGTGCTTAGACTGATTGATAAGTTGGTAAGCGACAATTAGAAAGGATACGTTGGTTATAATCTGTACAGAGGAACCTGGAAGTGCACTAAGTTCTTTAAGTAGCACATAAGTTTTGGTTACATGGCACTTCACAAAACTATATGTTCTTGTTAACCATTATTGGACCATATCACCTTCTGTATGTATAATTGATAATTCTTTAATATATTAATCGTGTAAAATTTGTTGTAATGTCCGGTAAATTTACTTATTATTAATATAAATAAAAATAATTTATAAACTATTAAAAAAATAAAATAATTTATTTTTAATATATTTAAATTAAATATAATAAATATATATTATATATTTTTAAAATACTCGGATTGTTTAGTTCTAGGGACCATCGCTTCATCTATTTAGTTTTTGCAATGCATGGGTGCGGGGCAACAAGGCGAGTCGGATTTGAAGGCGGCTCACTGGTTTTGATTAAGTAGAGGGGCAAGGGGTGGTTCACTGACCTTGCAAACCTAAAATTAGGTAGTCAGGACGGTCTTGCCCGGCTTGGACAGGAGGTAGGCGAGGGCGCCGTCGGATCCAGGGACTCACACAGGTATTGCCCCGATGAGCGGCGCACGGGACCCGTGCGGGTGGGCTTTTCGGGGGGCTAGGGGGTCCTTGCATTGTTAACTCGCGTGCCTCTTTAGCTTTGTAACACCGCCATGGTGCAAAGAATACCATCCCTATGGCCCATCTGTTAGGCTAGGCTGGAAAACCGGGGGATTAGTTGAATCAACTCCGCTTGCTCTTGTCCTTCATAGCGTATGCCATCACATCTGTTGTACATATCATAGTCTCCCATAGTTAGTTAACACCAGGACGGGCGGGTGGCCATTTTGCCTCCTGGTCGGGGGGGGGGGCTCAGAGGGAGCAAAAGCCCACCAATAGACAAAAAAGGGGGCGGCGGGACCCGGGGGCGGGCCGTGGGGGTGGTGGGGGGGCACGGGTTCGCGGGGTGCTTGGCGGCGGTGATCGTGGGGTGGCACTGCCGATTGGGGCTGAGTCGTGCTCGGCGCGGGGCGGGACATATAGAATAGCCACACAATAGACTGGATGTAAAGCAACAGATTTACATCGTTGTATCCTTCACATCCATCATATCCATGGTGAGTGAATCATAAAACCACACATACACATTGACCAGAGAAGAAGGAATAACAGTCCTTTTTCCTTTTTTACTTTGTCCTAAAAACAACAATTTGGAGTCTCTCCCCGTACAGCACATGCACACATAATTAGGGGAATTTATATCAGTTCAGAAGCTGTTGTGTTTTGGGTGCTTTCTGTCCTTGTCCTTTGCTTATCTATGGCCGCGGAGAAAGATGCTGGTGTGTTACTAGTGTAGGAGGAAATGTCGGTCAAATTTGTCACTATTCACTTTTTCTCATCTTCAATTGAACCCCTTCAAGGAGATAAATTTTATTCCGTAATATTTATTTTATTATATCGTTATAGGGCTGTTGGCAAAACAAACAAAAAAAAAAACCATAACCAAAACACCAAAAATAAAAAAAAAACAAAAAAAAAAAAAAGCATACCATAAGGATTGCAAACGGGAGGAACATGCACTCCATCATAGCTGGCACAGAGACGCCTGGAGCTGGGGTGGCCATTTTCCTCAGAGGACAGGGGAAGAGACCCCCGATGCCATCACCAAGAAAGAACCAGATACCTATTTTGTCTATGGACCCCCTGGAAGGAAAACGAAAAGAAAAGGCACGACCAAAGAAACAAAAAAAAATAAAAAAAACTACTTGGCGGTGGAGGACATGTGGAGGCTGGGGACTGAGAATGCAATAGAATTGATAACCAGAGAGTTTGGGGCACTGTAACGATAGGAATGGCCCGACCGACCGAGCAAAAGTGGCATCCAATTTGTTGTTGCCACCTACTTAGACGCCACCAGGCGTGATGGCCGCTGACTGCTTTGACGGTTGGCGGTTATGGATCAAAGAAGAAGAAGACTATGCAGCTTGGAATTCCATAAGCCATCAGTATTTTCCATAAACTGTCCCTATGTATGCTGTCAAAAGCCTTTACAAAATCAACTGAAATTGAGTTCTAGGATCTACCAATACGCATCCACAGCATAGCGCAGAAGTTCTTGTTAAGCATAAGTCTGCAGTGTATCATAGACCTTAACCCCATATTTTGCTGCAATGCGTTGCGTCTAGAGGACAATCGCAAGAAACAAAAGTACTTCGCAGGACCCGTTTATTCACAGGACGGCATAATCATATCAACCTGTCGCATTAAGTGTTGCTTTAAAAGTAAAGTTAAATTATTCATGCGATAGATGATTGAAGCAGCAAGCAAGAGACTTGTGGATAATTTACTTGTCTGCCGGTGTAGTATACACGTCTTAGCATCTTATAAATATTTAAACGGATGTGTGATTTTATGAACTATTTGGAACATGAAATCTTTTGGATTATTGAATTACTTAATGTTCATTTAGACTGTGAAGATATTTGCGAAGACGTTTTTAATTATTATTTATAATGGTTTATTTTATTATAACTGAATTTTGAAAACATTGATGGCTGTATTTAATTTAATTACTGTCCACAAGTTGATAAATAAAGTTTCATAGTTCATGTGAGATTAGATTCTACCTAGTCGGATTGATGATTGTCCAACATTCAGTGTTGTACACTTAAGATGCTCGTGACAGCGTTTAGGAAGTTATCAGAATCGTTTAGTTTTATTGTAGCCTTGTGTCTAGGGCAGAATGAACCTGCAGAGATAACCGTAGTGTTGATGTGAGGGATTAATAGCACAGCATCTTGTCAACAGTTCCTCTTCCAAACACTGTCACATTTTATTTCATCTTCACTGGCACCCACACGATGTTATCCATATATCCATATTTCCCTGCTAGAAGAATTTGATGTTGTTTTTCGCCTTTATGTTTATGATGACACTTAGCAATTCCAGGCATATTGTTAATGCCTGCGTCGCCAGCACGCTTCTTATATGACAGCAAGACATGCGGACAAACACCTATGCTTAGCAGGAAAAAAGGAAGGCCTCATCCCTTCCATCAACGTTGTCTACGCCCACATCCTCCTCTGGTATTTTGTGTGAAGGACAAAAGTGTAACAATTGTCGAGGTGCTGGTCACGCGCTGGAATTCAAAGACAGTGTATACAATGCTTAAAAACGCAGTAGACTACCATGGCTTTGGCCGTGTCTGACACATCATGGAAGATGGTCGCATCTCCGAACAAAATATTGTGTCTACGGACAGACTGGCCAGATGTACAAAAGAATAGACAAAGAACAGTCTTGGCGACCGCAGCTGAAGATTCAAAGATGTGTGCATGAGAGTCATGACGGCTACTGGTCATAAATCTCAGGCAATTAGGGGTGGATTAAGCTTGCCGATCGACTCCAAGTGGGCGATGCTCCGTACGGCAGCTCCACACAGACTTGGTTGAAAAAAACTGTCACAACCTATGCAGACTGAGATATAGAAAACTGTACGAAAGAAAACACTCAGGCATCAAATAAAAAAAACATCCTGAAGTGGCTATCAACCATCAGGGCACATTACACTCCATGCCAGTTTTGTCTGAAGAGGTGCTTCCTAGCAGAGGTTCAGGTTAATTAGTCTTGGGTGGCAAAGCATTATTTTCCTTTCATTGTTGCAAATTAAGAAGCAATCGAACTCTAGTTGTTCTTACTTTCAAATGCCGCGGTATATTCTCACTGCTTCTGTCATGTTTACATCCTTCCAACGTACTACACTTCTATGTACACAGTACACCTTCTCATATACCCATCTATATTCACCTTCTAAGTACACACCTTAACTATGTACCATCTTACTATTGGTACAAATCTTCTACAGTACAAAACACATCTTCTATTGTTTCGTCCTTCTTTGTACATTCTTCTATGTAGGCCAAACACATCTTCTATGTACACTTCCTTCTAATGTCACAATCTTCTATTGCTCCATCCTTCTATGTACACCTTCATATGTACACCTTATCTGTACAAACTTTATGAACATCTTCTATGTACATCTTCTACGTACACCTTCACAAGTAACCTTCCAATCCATGTACATCTTCTATGAACATCTTCTACGTACACATCACCTTCTATATACACCTGCTTATGTACACTTTTTCCTTCTATGCTATCTATCATCTTCATCACTGTACACATTCTATGTACACCTTCTATTGAACATCTTCTACGAAACATCAAACTTACACGTAACATCTTCTATGAACACCTTCTATGTTACAATCTTCTATGAACACATTCTATGTACATCTTCTATGTACACACCTTCTATGTACATCTTCTTTGAACATCTTCTATGTACATCTTCTATGGACCACTTACACATTCTATTTACATCGATTCTATGAAACATTTTCTTTGTACACCTTCTATGAACACCTTTCTTCTATGTACACCTTCTATGAAGGCATCTTCTATGTGCACCTTCTATGTACATCTTCTATTGAACATAATTCTACGTTTTACACCTCTATGATGTACAACCTGCTATGTACACCGTCTATGTACATCTTCTATGTACACCTTCTATGTACACCTTATATGTACACCTTATATGTATACCTTCTAAGTACATCTTCTTTGTACACCTTCTATGAACACCTTCTATGAACATCTTCTATGTACACCTTATATGTACATCTTCTTTGTACACCTTCTATTTACACCTTCTATGTACACCTTCTATGTACACCTTCTATGTACACCTTCGATGTACATCTTCTATGTACACCTTCTATGTACACCTTCTATTTACACCTTCTATGTACACCTTCTATGTACACCTTCTATGTACACCTTCTTTGAACATCTTCTATGTACACCTTCTATGTACATCTTCTATGTACACCTTCTATGTACACCTTCTATTTACACCTTCTATGTACACCTTCTATGTACACCTTCTATTTACACCTTCTATGTACACCTTCTTTGAACATCTTCTATGTACACCTTCTATGTACATCTTCTTTGTACACCTTCTATTTACACCTTTTATGTACATCTTCTATTGTACAACCTTCTATGTACACCCTTCTATGTACATCTAACTATGTACTCACCTTCTATGTACACCTTCTATGTACACCTATGTACACCTTCTATGTACACCTTCTATGTACACCTTCTATGTACACCTTCTATGTACACCTTAATAAGCTGCGAGTGGCTCCCAAGGATCTCCGAAGAGACAAAAAAGAATAGTGCTGTTGTTCCATCAAGTATGTCGTAACAGGCAGCTAACATGACATTAGTCAATGGGGCTGCCAGTGTCATTATTTCAAACAATTTGATACAGAAACCATAACTATACCACGGGACCAGTTCTAATGGTAGCTACATGCTTCATAATGATCTGACCTCATGTAAATTGATAATAAAAATGATATCTTATTAAGATTAAAAACATTTTTTGGGGGCTGTTGGGGTGGGGTTGGTGAAAGGGAAGATTTGAAACTGCTGCTGATGTTCCACACTGTGTTTCTGCGTATGATGTCGTAGGTTGTTTTTTTACTGTTTATCTGACATCTACAACCCACCTTTCTAGAAAATAATTTGTTTTGGAGTACAACTATTTGGTCATTTGTTGAAAAGCTTGTCTAAACACCGTCCTGGCTTTTCTCTGATACGTCCTCTGCACTTTTTCAATACATAGATTAGATAGGATAAATTTTGTCGTAAATTTTTGGTAAAACGCTGTCACAAGAGGTGGTCTACAGTAACTGCTGCTCCTGTTTTGACACCCTTTTTTAAAAATTTTGGCGTTATCTCAAACTCTCTCTGTTCTGCTCGCATGTTTGCTTTTTTTTCAACTTATAGCCGAACTTATTTGTGTGTGTGTGTATTGTTTACTTCTATTTCTATTATCTAAATATTTAAGTTGTATTCATGATCTATGAACCGTAGATCATATTTAAATAGAGGAAAAGGACATAATATTTGTGGTTGCACTGATTAATTCTGAGCCGCGTGTAATGCTGTAGTAAAAGACAACATATTTTTACATCCGTGCAAGAAATCACAACAGACGTAAAAGTTAAACACCTTCTTGAGCGTGAAACGAAGCTTATGAAAACAAAGCAGATCTTGACCAATAGGTGAATTAAATAATATATAAACAAATAAAGCATGTTATAAAAAGCAGGATATGTTGTAAGGAAGACAAGAGACATCAGTGAAATAGTAAAAATTGTGGATTAGTGCACATGCGGTGAAATCGAGCCACGAAGCTGTCCCGATCAACATGCTGTCAAGCCCTAGATCAGAGAATGCATCGTGAAAGGACACACCGCAAACTAAGTGCCTCCTTCCCCTCCAAAAAAAAAAGAGACTCATATGTCAATTTTCAAGACCCCATACGCAACTATGGACCTGAAATTGACCCATAAATGTACTTGTATACACTAAACCACTTATATAACTTTCTCGTTACCAAGTACAAGCTAGAGGGGGAATTAAGTCTGTCTAGCAGTTGAATAAGAAAGAATAGCATTCGATGGTCTATCTATCTGTCTGTCTGTCTGTCTGTCTGCTAACCTACCTGCCTACCTACCTACGTATCCACCCATCTATCCATCCGTTCATCCAGGAAGCTCTATACAAAGACTTACAACAGTAGGCAACCTGATCATCAGAAATGTTCCCGTCAGATTAGTGTTTTGGCTCTTTTATCGTCCTTACAATCTAAGGAGGGAGGACCGGGTTTGAGTTATAACTCCCAAGTCTCAGCTTCCCGTTCTCTTTTTCCCGCGCTGTGCGCTGGGATAATTGTTGCGCCCTTTCTCCACCTTGGTTTGGACTTTCCTACTTCACTCCTAGTTTGTTTTGTTCATGTGCTGTGTGTCTAGTTTTTTGAGGTGTAATTTGTGAAAGTAACCATTATGTTGTATATAAATTACTGTCCTGGATTCCATAGCCCGTTGCGGTTGCTCCACAGTTAAGACGATGACTTTGACCGAGCCTCTCAGGTGCACTGTGTTCTTGACTGTCCTTTCACACCCAATAGTTTCAGTAGATCATAGACTGAGGCTGTCACTTGACCTCTTGCTCCTACTTCAACAGCCATGACTTTTGCTGTGAACCCTCTTGTCTCAGTCTGTGGCCAGATTATCATATTTGGCCAATTTGAACCGAGTGTTCCTCGTTTAATCTGGATTCACATGGCACCGACAGCTCTATCTTAAATGTGTCATTATAGGTTTTATTACTGACAGACTGTTTGAAAACATGATTTTAAGCATAATGGATATAATAAGTTAATGAACATTATCTATTATTCGAAATATTTATTTTAATAACTGCCAGCACTAAACAATCGTAAATATATATGGAATATCCGGAACATGTTACGAGCAAGAACTATTTCCGTGCTTATTCTTCTTTGTTTTTAATCTTTCAGGTTTACAATGGACATAAAAAGAAGTTCGTTGTTTTACGTACTTTGTGTGCTGTCTCCAATGATACTGACGTCATCCGTGACTTCCCTGGTCTTCTGGATTCCTCCAAGTTCTGGAGAGAAGATTTCTTTCTTAGTCACCGTTTTTGTGTCTGACGCGGTCTTTCTGAACTTCATTGCGTGAGTAATTTATCTTGAGCCGATGATTAGTTACGTGCTGTTTGTATGTCTGTGTTTACAACATATTGCTTCCTGACCAGACGAATACTGTAAAAAATATTTGAAAGTTGACTGCTGCCCGGATTAATCACATTCAATGATAGCAAGACACACAGAGGAGCAAAAAGATAAACCCATAGATAGATACATACATAGATACATAGAAGATAGATTAATAGATAGTAGAATAGATACATAGATAGATAGATAGATAGATAGATACGATACAATAGATACATACACACACACACATACACACACACATACACACACGCACACACGCACACACACACACACGCGCACACACACACGCACGCACACACGCACACACACACACACACACACATACATACATACATACATACATAGCTATATATATATAGACTTGTTTTGTTATTTACTATCTCCCTCCAATAGCGGAGCAATGCCACGCAACATGTCGAAACTGCCAAGACTGGCGGCATTTCTTGTTATAGTCAATCTCCAGTGTGTGATCGCCATTATCGAAACTATTTTCGTTATTCGAAAATATGAACAGGAGCAGAAAGACGCCTTGGCTAATCAAAGAGACGCCATTTTGAAGCAGCTTGATGAAAAGGCGCCAACCGAGAGAAAAGAAATCACAGCAGAAACAGATCCAAAGATCCATGCTGAAAGTACTTCAGGCTTGAGCCATCGACTCATCACTCGCATGTTCAGAAAGCTATCGTTTCCAAAACTGAGAATTGCCCCGCTGGACAACTTGACATCTGAGAAGAAGAAGCATAACTTACGAAAAAGAAACAACAGATGTACCTTGCGATCATCAACGTGGGACATGATCTTCTTTTGGACATTTCACATAATAAGTGTGCCGTGTTATTACCTTCTGTTTAAGGTGTGATTGCTACAGGCTGTTTATCAAAACATAATAAGTGTGCCGTGTTATTACCTTCTGTTCAAGGTGTGATTGCTATAGGCTGTTTATCAAAACAGGTGGAACCATTTGGTTTTCTTAACGCAAGGCCAAACATGTCATGAAATTATTCAGGAAATTCCAAAACAAAAACAAATATGTCTAAAGAAACCGGCTAATATTATAAAACAAGAAGCAATGATTTAGGCAATAATTGCAGATGGTTTTATAGCAAGAAAACAAAAAAGAACACCCTTCATTCTTCAGATAAAAAAAAGAAAAATTACAAAAAAAAAAAAAAAAACAACAACAACAAAAATACACAAATGTCATACACTATTAAACTTCTCTGGAAAAATATAAGGAACAGAACGTATAGTTTATACATGAAGCGTATCAAGAATATCAATTATTTTTTATGAAGACAAAACGAAATAAACATGAACAGTATCAGATAGAAAGGCAATATACATTTTATTTTTTAATATTTGACTTATTTGTCTCAAAATAAATAAAACGCTAGACCTGCTTTTAAAATATCAATGTTGAAATGTTAAGTTACTATACATGCTTTTGACCTGTTTGCATCCACATGTTAAGTTGCTAAATCTGCCTTTGATCTACGTCTTCAACGTTTTTTGTTAACCAGTACCCAGTATTTCAGTTTTTGTACATGTTCTAAATATCTGTTACCCACCTATATAACAATTTCTTGTGTTAATCATTAACTGTAATTTTTAAATAATATTAATTTAAGTCCTCTAAATGTCAAATAAATTTCACACAAAATGTTTACAGTTGTTACCAGAAACTTATTATTCATAAAAATGGGAAATTATCCAATACTATACTTCCCGCTGCAAGGTACTTCGGTCGGTCGGTCCGTCACACTTTGCACACCGTCATTTGCGCACTTTTTTCTATTTTTCGAGAGAGTACATTAACTTTCGAGCATAGCTAAGGGGGTGCAACTGTGTTTGAAAGTTAGACAACAATTGTATGGTTTCCCCTTATATGTACTCTCGCAAAAATAGCAAAGTGTGACGGTGTGCATTAAATCAACAGACAATCAAGATACTCTTCTGTCCAGTTTCATTCGGGAAACGGATTTAACTCATCATTTTTCTTAAAAATAACCTTAAAATGTAAGTTTTTAAATTGTTTAAATTGTTTTGACCCTTCAATTATCCCACTAAATTTGTCTAAGGCAATCACCCCTAATACCATTTTTAAATCACCATTGAGTTAAATCCGTTTCCCGAATGAAACTGGACAGAAGAGTATCTTGATTGTCTGTTGATTTAATTGACACCGTCCACACTTTGCTATTTTTGTTTCGAGAGTCATATAAGGGGAAATCCCATACACCACCC
The DNA here is from genome assembly GCA_024509875.1 of Oreohelix idahoensis. Classification (NCBI taxonomy): domain Eukaryota; kingdom Metazoa; phylum Mollusca; class Gastropoda; order Stylommatophora; family Oreohelicidae; genus Oreohelix; species Oreohelix idahoensis. Next base: position 18,967 of record JAMPIV010019473.1, on the reverse strand, counting down.
CTACAATAGTTGTCTAACTTTCAAACACAGTTGCACCCCCTTAGCTATGCTCACGAAATTAATGTAACTCTCTCGAAAAATAGAAAAATAGTGCGCAAATGACGGTATGTGTTTGTGCAAAGTGTGAGGACCGACCCCCCCGACCGAAGTAACCTTGCAGCGGGAAGTAGTATTGGATAATTTCCCATTTTTATGAATAATAAGTTTCTGGTAACAAGCTGTAAACATTTTGTGTGAAATTTGATTTGACATTTAGAGGACTTAAATTAATATTATTTAAAAATTACAGTTAATGATTAACACAAGAAATTGTTATATAAGTAGGTAACAGTATCTTATAGAACATGTTTCAAAAACTGCAAATACTGTACTGGTTAACAAAAAACGTTGAAGACGTAGATCAAAGGGAGATTTAGCAACTTAACATGTGGATTGACAAAATTAAGGTCAAAAGGCAACGTATAAGTGTAACTTAACATTTCAACATTGATTCTTTTAAAAGCAGGTCTAGCGAAAACATTTTAGTTTATTTTTGAGACAAATAAAGTCAAAATACTTAAAAATAAAATGTATATTGCCATTTCTATTGCATGATTACTAAGTTGATGTTTATTTCGTTTAGTCTTCATAACAAAAAGTAATTGATATTCTCTGATACGCTATCTGTATAATACTATCTATAATGTTAGTCTTATATTTTTCCAGAGAAGTTTAATGTAGTGTATGCATTCGTATTTTTGTTGTTGTTTAATCCTTTTTTTATTTTTTTTTGCTGTAATTTTTTCTTTTTAGAAGTTATGCTCTGTAGCTGAAGGGTGTTCTTTTTTACCCTATCTTGCTATAAAAAGACTATCTGCAAATTATTGCCCTAAATCATTGCTTCTTGTTTTTAAACATACAAGTTAGCCGGTTTCTTCAGACTATTTGTTTTAAAATTTCCTGAATAATTTCATGACCATAATGTTTGGCCTTGCGTTAAGAAAACCAAATGGTTCCACCTGTCTTGATAAACAGCAACTTTCCTTATCTTATAGCAATCACACCTTGAACAGAAGTGGTAATTTCAACGGACTCTTATTATGTTTTGATAAACTTAGCCTGTAGCAATCTACACCTTAAAAATCTATGAAGGTATCAACATCGGCACACTTATTATGTGAAATGTCCCAATAATAGAAGATCATGTCCCACGTTGATGATCGCAAGGTAATGATGTTGTTTCTTTTTCATATCATAATTTATGCTATTCATTCTCAGATATGTCAAGTTGTCCAGCATCAATTCTCAGTTTTGGAAATCATAGCTGCCTGAACATGCGAGTTCTTTATTAGTCGATAGCTATAAGCACTGAAACACTATTCTATACATGATTTCTTTGGATCTGCTTAAAATGCTATGATTTCTTACGCATCTCTTGGGCGGCCTTTTCATCAAGCTGCTTCAAAATGGCGTCTCTTTGATTAGCACAAGGCCTACCAATCTTTTACTTACCATGTTCATATTTATCGAATATCAAAATATTTTCTATAATGGCACTAACACACTGGAGATTGACTATAACATGTGACAATGCCAGCCATCTTTACGGGACAGTTTCGACATATTGCGTGGCATTTAGCTCCGACGTATTGGAGTTGGAGATCAGTTAAATAATAACTAAGAACAAGTCTATATCATATATAGCTATATGTAGATTCTAATCTATGTATGTACTGTATCTATCTATCTATCTATCTATTTATCTATGTATCTATCTATTTATCTGTGTATCTATCTATCTATCTATCTATCTATCTATCTATCTATCTATCTATCTATCTATCTATCTATCTATCTATCTATCTATCTATCTATCTATCTATCTATCTATCTATCTATCTATGTATGTATGTATGTATGTATGTATGTATGTATGTATGTATGTATGTAATCTTTATCTAACTATCCTATCTATCGATCCTATCTATCTATCAAAATACTATCTTATCTTTCTATCTATCTATCTTATCTAGGCATACATTCAAATCGATTCAAAATATTTTTTTACAGTATTTTTCATCCTGGTCAGGAAAGCAATACATGTTTTAAAACACAGACATAATCAAACAGCACGTATCTAATCTTGCGATCGGTATATTGGCAAAAACGAGGCAATAAATTTTTCTCACGCAATGAAGTTTCAGAAAAGACCAGCGTCTGACATTAAAAACTATCGTGACTAAGAAATAACAATCCTTCTCTCCAGGGAACTATTTTGACTGGGGGGGAATTAGTTTAGTCCATAGAAGACCATGGAAGTCACGGATGACGTCAGTTTCATTGGAGACAGCACACAAAGGTCGACGTAAAACAACGAATACTTCTTTTTTATGTTTCCATCCAGTAAAAACCTGAAAGATTAAAAACAAAGAAGAATAAGCACGGAAATCTTTCTTGCTCGGAACATGTTCCGGATATTCCATATATATTTACTATTGTTTAGTCCTGGCAGTTATTAAAATAAATATTTCGAATAATAGATAATGTTCATTAACTTATTATATCCATTATGCTTAAAATCATGTTTTCAAACAGTCTGTCAGTAATAAAACCTATAATGACACATTTAAGATAGAGCTGTTTCGGTCGGGGGGGGGGGGGGGGGGGGGGGGGGGGGGGGGGGGGGGGGGATGGTGAATCACAGATTATAAAACGAGGGGATACAATCAGGGGGTTTCAATCCATTGATTAGTGCCAAAATATGATAGGGATCTGGCCACAGACTGAGAACAAGAGGTGTTCACAGCAAATGTCATGGGCTGTTTGATTTATGTAGTAAGTTAGCAAGAGTGTTTCTTCCAGTGATTTAGACAGCCTCAGTCTATGATCTACTGAAACTATTGGGTGTGAAAGGACAGTCAAGAACACAGTGCACCTGAGAGGCTCGGTCAAAGTCATCGTCTTAACTGTGGAGCAACCGCAACGGGCTATGGAATCCAGGACAGTAATTTATATACAACATAATGGTTACTTTCACAATTACCTCAAAACTGGCAGCATTGACAAAACTAGGAGTGAAGTTGAAAGTCCAAACCAAGGTGGAAAGGGCGCAATTCCCAGCGCAGGCGGGAAAAAGAGAACGGGAAGCTGAGACTTGGGAGTTATAACTCAAACCCGGTCCTCCCTCCTTAGATTGTAAGGACGATAAAAGAGCCAAAACACTAATCTGACGGGAACATTTCTGATGATCAGGTTGCCTACTGTTGTAAGTCTTTGTATAGAGCTTCCTGGATGAACGGATGGATAGATGGGTGGATACGTAGGTAGGTAGGCAGGTAGGTTAGCAGACAGACAGACAGATAGATAGACCATCGAATGCTATTCTTTCTTATTCAACTGCTAGACAGACTTAATTCCCCCTCTAGCTTGTACTTGGTAACGAGAAAGTTATATAAGTGGTTTAGTGTATACAAGTACATTTATGGGTCAATTTCAGGTCCATAGTTGCGTATGGGGTCTTGAAAATTGACATATGAGTCTCTTTTTTTTTTTTTTTGGAGGGGAAGGAGGCACTTAGTTTGCGGTGTGTCCTTTTACGATGCATTCTCTGTGGGTTGAGCATGTTGATCGGACAGTTCGTGGCTCGATTTCCCGATGTGCCTATCACATTTTTATTTTCTGATGTCTCTTGTCTTCCTTACACATACCTGCTTTTTACATGCTTTTGTTTATATATTTATTCCCTATTGGTCAAGATCTGCTGTTTTCATAAGCTGTTCACGCTCAAGAAGGTGTTTAACTTTTACGTCTGTTGTGATTTCTTGCACGGATGTAAAAATATGTTGTCTTTTACTACAGCATTACACGCGGCTCAGAATTAATCAGTGCAACCACAAATATTATGTCCTTTTCCTCTATTTAAATATTATCTACGGTTCATAGATCATGAATACAACTTAAATATTTAGATAATAGAAATAGAAGTAAACAATACACACACACACACAAATAAGTTCGGCTATAAGTTGAAAAAAAAAGCAAACATACGAGCAGAACAGAGAGAGTTTGAGATAACGCCAAAATTTTAAAAAAAGGGTGTCAAAACACGAGCAGCAGTTACTGTAGACCACCTCTTGTGACAGCGTTTTACAAAATGTTACGAAAATTATCCTATCTATTTATAGAAAAGTGCAGAGGACGTATCAGAGAAAAGCCAGGAGGTGTTAGACAAGCTTTTCAACAAATGACCAAATAGTTGTACTCCAACAAATTATTTTCTAGAAAAGGTGGGTTGTAGATGTCAGATAAACTGTAAAAAAACAACCTACGACATCATACGCAGAAACACAGTGTGGAACATCAGCAGCAGTTTCAAATCTTCCCTTTCACCAACCCCACCCCAACAGCCCCCAAAAAATGTTTTTAATCTTAATAAGATATCATTTATTATCATTTACATGAGTCACTCATTATGAAGCATGTAGCTACCATTAGAACTGGTCCCGTGGTATAGTTATGGTTTCTGTATCAAATTGTTTGAAATAATGACACTGGCAGCCCCATTGACTAATGTCATGTTAGCTGCCTGTTACGACATACTTGATGGAACAACAGCACTATTCTTTTTTGTCTCTTCGGAGATCCTTGGGAGCCACTCGCAGCTTATTAAGGTGTACATGGAAGGTGTACATAGAAGGTGTAATAGAAGGTGTACATAGAAGGTGTACCTAGAAGGTGTACATAGAAGGTGTACATAGAAGGTGTACATAGTAGATGTACATAGAAGGTGTACATAGAAGGTGTACATAGAAGATGTACATAAAAGGTGTAAATAGAAGGTGTACAAAGAAGATGTACATAGAAGGTGTACATAGAAGATGTTCAAATAAGGTGTACATAGAAGGTGTAAATAGAAGGTGTACATAGAAGGTGTACATAGAAGGTGTAAATAGAAGGTGTACATAGAAGGTGTACATAGAAGATGTACATAGAAGGTGTACATATAAGGTGTACATATAAGGTGTACATAGAAGGTGTACATAGAAGATGTACATAGACGGTGTACATAGCAGGTGTACATAGAAGGTGTACGTAGAAGATGTTCATAGAAGATGTACATAGAAGGTGCACATAGAAGATGTTCATAGAAGGTGTACATAGAAGGTGTTCATAGAAGGTGTACAAAGAAGATGTTCATAGAAGATGTACATAGAATGTGTACATAGAAGATGTACATAGAAGATGTTCATAGAAGATGTACATAGAAGGTGTACATAGAAGATGTACATAGAATGTGTTCATAGAAGATGTACATAGAAGGTGTTCATAGAAGATGTACATAGAAGATGTTCGTAGAAGATGTTCATAGAAGGTGTACATAGAAGGTGTACATAGAAGATGTACATAGAAGGTGTACATAGCAGGTGTATATAGAAGGTGTACGTAGAAGATGTTCATAGAAGATGTACATGGAAGGTTACTTGGAAGGTGTACGTAGAAGATGTACATAGAAGATGTTCATACAAGATGTACATATAAGGTGTACATAGAAGGTGTACATAGAAGATGTACATAGAAGGTGTACATAGAAGATGAGCATAGAAGATGTACAAAGAAGACGAACATAGAAGATGTACTTAGAAGATGTACATAGAAGATGTACATAGAAGGTGTACTTAGAAGGTGAATATAGAAGGTGTACATAGAAGGTGTACGTAGAAGGTGTACATAGAAGAAGCAGAATATACCGCGGCATTTGAAAGAAGAACTATTCGATGCTTCTTAATTTGCAACAGATGAAAAGAAAATAATGCTTTGCACCCAAGACTATTTAACCTGGACCTGCTAGAAGCCCTCTTCAGTCAAAACTGGCATGGGAATGTGCCCTGAGGTGATAGCCTTCAGATGTTTTTTTTTTGCCTGATGTTTCTTTCGACGTTTTCTTTTCTCGTCTGCATGTTGTGACAGTTTTTTTCCACCCAGTCTGTGGTGGCGCCGTACGGAGCATCGCCACTTGGAGCGATCGGCAGCTTAATCCTCCCATATTGCTGGATTTATGTCCAGAGCCGTCATGACTCTCATGCACACATCTTTGAATCTCAGCTGCGGTCGCCCAACTGTTCTTTTGTCATCTGCCAGTTGTCCGTAGACAATATTTTTCGGGATGCGACCATCTTCCATGTGGCAGACACGGCCAAGCCATGGTAGTCTACGCTGTTTAAGCATTGTATACATGCTTTGAATTCCAGCGCGTGACAGCACCTCGACATTTGTCACTTTGTCCTTCCACAAAATACCGAGGATGTGGCGTAGACAACGTTGATGGAAGGGATGAGCCTTCTTTCCTGCTAAGCATAGGTTGTCCATGTCTTGCTGTCATATAAGAAGCGTGCTGGCGACGCAGGCATTAACAATATGCCTGGAATTGCTAAGTGTCATCATAAACATAAAGGCGAAAAAACAACATCAAATTCTTCTAGCAGGGGAATATTGATATAGGGATAACATCGTGTGGGTGCCAGTGAAGATGAAATAAAATGTGACAGTGTTTGGAAGAGGAACTGTTGACAAGATGCTGTGCTATTAATCCCTCACATCAACACTACGGTTATCTCTGCAGGTTCATTCTGCCCTAGACACAAGGCTACAATAAAACTAAACGATTCTGATAACTTCCTAAACGCTGTCACGAGCATCTTAAGTTTAAATATTTATAAGATGCTAAGACGTGTATACTACACCGGCAGACAAGTAAATTATCCACAAGTCTCTTGCTTGCTGCTTCATTATCCGACATGAATAATTAACTTTACTTTTAAAGCATCACTTAATGCGACAGGATGATATGATTATGCGTCTGTGATAAACGGCCTGCGAAGTACTTTTGTTCTTGCGATTGTCTCTAGCGCAACGCTTGGCAGCAAATATGGGGTTAAGCTTGATACACTGCAGACTTAAGCTTAACAAGAACTTCTGCGCTATGCTGTGGTGCGATGGTAGATCCTAGAACTAATTTCGTTGATTTTGAAAAGGCTTTTGACAGCATACATAGGGACAGTTTATGGAAAATACTGAGGGCTTATGGCATTCCAAGCTGCATAGTCTTCTTCTTCTTTGATCCTTAGCCGCCAACCGTCAAAGCAGTCAGTGGCCATTACGCCTGGTGGCGTCTTGTAGGGCAACAACAAATTGATTCCACTTTGCTCGGTCGGCGGCCATCCTTCGTACAGTGCCCCAACTCTGGTTCATTCTTTGCATCTCAGCCTCCACAGTCCTCCGCCAAGTTGTTTTTTGGTCGGCCTTTCTTTCGTTTTCCTTCAGGGGTCCATAGCATAGCTGTTCTTGTGATGGCATCGGGGTCTCTTCTGAGGACATGGCCAACCCAGCTCCAGCGTCTGCCAGCTATGATGGTGTGCATGTCCTCTTGCTTGCTCCGAGTAAGCAGATCTTGGTTGGTGATGGTATTTGGCCAAAAGATTCGGAGAATTTTTCTTAGGCATGTTGTGTGAAAAGAGGACAATTTCGACATTTCCTTCTCTGTAACTCTCCAGCTCTCCGCGCCATAGAGAAGCACAGAAAGCACACAGCTCTGATATAATCCTAATTTTGTGCTTGTGCTGTACGGAGAGGACTTCCAAATGTTGTTTAGACTAAAAAAGGCTGTTCTTGCTTTGTTCATTCTGTTGTTCATGTCTTTGCTTGCCCCGCCGTCTGGTGTTACTATGCATCCTAGGTATGTGAAGGTGTCTGTCTGTTCCAGTTGCTGATTCCTTACTGATATGGGCTCAGGGTTGCTCACATTGAGCGTCATGACCTCTGTCTTCTTTAGGTTGATGTTCAAGCCCACCTGCTGGCTATACTTATTAAGTCTATCCGTTTTTTCCTGGATGTGTTGATGTGAATGTGCTAGCACTGCAATGTCATCTGCATATTCCAGATCTTCCAATGTCGAAAATTTAGTCCATCTTATTCCTCTTGGATTGCCTTCTGTTGTCTGGCGCATCACCCAGTCTATGACTGTTAAAAATAGAGTGGTTGATAAGGGGCATCCCTGTCGTACTCCTGTCTTCACTTCAAAGGTTAGGTTGCTCTGCCCAACGCTACACGTAAAGTTGGCATAAAGGCTTTTTATGACTGACACAATGCAGCTTGGAATTCCATAGGCCCTCAGTATTTTCCATAAACTGTCCCTATGTATACTGTCAAAAGCCTTTTCAAAATCAACGAAATTAATGTACAGCTGTCTTTGCCATTCTGAGCACTGCTCTATAATGTTCATGAGGGTAAATATTCTCCAATTATTGCAGTCTGCAAGATCTCCCTTCTTGGGCAATTTGACAATTATTCCTTTTCTCCACTCTGTTGGTGTTGTCCATGTTTTCTAGGAAGAAAGGAGTACGACAGGGATGCCCCTTATCAACAACTCTATTTTTAACAGTCATAGACTGGGTGATGCACCAGACAACAGAGGGCAGTCCAAGAGGAATAAGATGGACTACATTTTCTACATTGGAAGATCTGGAATATGCAGATGACATTGCACTACTAGCACATTCACATCAACACATCCAGAAAAAAACGGATAGGCTTAATAAGTATAGCCAGCAGGTGGGCTTGAACATCAATTTAAAGAAGTCAGAGGTCATGACGCTCAATGTGAGCAACCCTTAGCCCATATCAGTAAGGAATCAGCAACTGGTACAGACAGACACCTTCACATACCTAGGATGCATAGTAACACCAGACGGCGGGGCAGGCAAAGACATCAACATCAGAATGAACAAAGCAAGAACTGCCTTTTTTAGCCTAAACAACATCTAGAAGTCCTCTCAATACAGCACAAACACAAAATTAAAATTATATCAGAGCTGTGTGCTCTCTGTACTTCTCTATGGTGCGGAATGCTGGAGAGTTACAGAGAAGGAAATGTCGAAATTGTCCTCTTTTCACACAACATGCCTAAGAAAAATTCTCCGAATCTTTTGGCCGAATACCATCACCAACCAAGATCTGCTTACTCGGAGCAAGCAGGAGGACATGCACACCATCATAGCTGGCAGACGCTGGAGCTGGGTTGGCCATGTCCTCAGAAGAGACTCCGATGCCATCACAAGAACAGCTATGCTTTGGACCCCTGAAGGAAAACGAAAGAGAGGCCGACCAAAAACAACCTGGCGGAGGATTGTGTAGGCTGAGATGCAAAGAATGAACCAGAGTTGGGGCACTGTACGAAGGATGGCCACCGATCGAGCAAAGTGCAATCAATTTGTTGTTGCCCTACAAGACGCCACTAGGCGTGATGGCTACTGACTGCTTTGACGATCGATCGTTAAGGATCTAAGACGAGAAGAGAAGAGATAAACAGCCTGCGAAGTACTTTTGTTCTTGCGATTGTCTCTAGCGCAACGCTTGGCAGCAAATATGGGGTTAAGCTTGATATACTGCAGACTTAAGCTTGACAAGAACTTCTGTGCTATGCTGTGGTGCGATGGTAGATCCTAGAACAGGCATACTAGTGGCTCGGATAAATCAACGAACAGCAATGAATCTATTCTTAAATCAAAATGACTATTATTTCCTCAAGCAATTTAGTTTATACCTAATTTCTCGAGAGTTCTAGAAGCTTAGCTCTTCCGAATGCTCACAATACACGTTGGCGCATCAAAATGACCACTTTGATTCATTATCAATGTACAGAACAAGAATTATGTTAGTCCGTTATCTGCACCATAAGTTAACAAAAACCATTGTTACTTTTCTCTTGAGCATATCTATTCTCACTGCCCAATGGAACTGTTTGTTTGCTTATTTTGCTTTTTGTATCATCTAAGCATCACACTTAATTGGTTATGAATGCACATAGATACACAACATAGTGTGTTATCTCAGGTATTTTTTTTAACAAATTAAACGGACATTCTGCATTTCTCCACAATTCGCAACTATAGTCTTCCAATTTAACCGGCGATATAAAACGTGTCAACCTAGATTTTTTTTAAATTTTTTTTTTTTTAAATTTCACAGCGAAACTTCTCAATTCCCACTTCCGCTTCCCTCTAACGGTGATAAATGTAGTCTATTTTGGGACACTTTTGCTCTAAGGTTGTAAGTCAACCATTCAGTTACTAAATTATTTCTTAGATCAGTGCAGTAGCTAAGACATGTTTCCACAATTTCCTGTGTATGCATGCGTCTTTTAACCTTACTGTTGGAAATATGCATTTATCAATGCATACAATCAGCGCCGCGTTATGTCTGTAAACTACACTGTTGCTTCGCTATTTATTCCTCTTTAACTATCAATGTTTTTCTATTATTCACCGTTTTGTCTATCCAGCAGCTGCTCCCTGTTACAAACCTATCCTACTCATCTAAAATATTCATCCGCGATAAATATTTTACATCTACTTCGCCGGTGACCTTAGTAATATCAGTTATAAAATACTCAGATAAGCAATACAGACAACGATTTCTACAAATTATAGCACGACTTCAACATAAGCAGAGTCATATACGCTATCAAAGATCGTGAGATTACTTATCTACAAAATGTAAAAGTGCCATCAGTATAATTAGACATGCATGGTGCACAAAAATATAAACATGTAATCTTATTTATATTTAACATTATATGAGAATTGCGTACTTTGTGTGCTTCTGTATGGTGAGGAATGCTGGAGAGTAGCTGAACAGGAAAAGTAGAAATTGTCCTCTTTCCACACAATCTGCCTAAGGAAAATTCTCAGCATGTTTTGGTCGAATATCATCACCAACCATAATAAACATAAGATAAGACATACATATGAGTTTCATAATAAATATAAGATAAGACATACATATGAGTTTCATAATAAATATAAGATAAGACATAAATATGAGTTTCATAATAAACATAAGATAAGACATACATATGCGTTTCATAATAAACATAAGATAAGACATAAATATGAGATTCGTAATAAACATAAGTTAAGACATAAATATGAATTTCATAATAAACATAAGATAAGACATAAGATAAGAAAGACATAAATATGAGTTTCATAATAAATATAAGATAAGACATAAATATGAGTTTCATAATAAACATAAAAGGGGGAAAGGGAAAAGGTTCCCGTTATACGTCCATTGAAGCATATTGGGACTATGGTGTTAGGCCCATAATTTCTTGACCGTCGCCTTAACCTTCCCAGAGTTGCTCTGGTTTCCCATGGGGGCTAGGTCGACCCAGGAGCCGTTTGCAGCCTTAAAAAATCCCACCTTTTTTTTTTTTTTTTTTTTTTTTTGTGAATAATTTGTTTTATATCCATGTAATATCATTATTATATTCACTTTAAAATATTATTATATAATGTAATGTATGTGTGAATATACCCACATAATACTGTACTTTAGAAATGTGAGTCGTGAGAATGTACCCGCATACCACTGTACTTTAGAAATGTGAACTTTTTTTTTTTTTTTTTCTACTGCTAAAAGACTTTTCCTGCCACAGAAGTGCGTAAGAAAGTGTTATTATTATTATTTCATTTTCCACCAAGAATGTATGGACATAAGCGAGAATGTGTTTATGTAATTTTTGTATTGATGATTGATGACACATTCAAAAATACAGATTAACTGTAGACGGATTGACCGCATGAGTGAGTGTCGGTATACAGAATTTATTTATTTTTATTTATTGTTTTATTTATTTTATTTTATTATTACTTTTTTCCCCCAATTACTAGCTTGTTTGGTTCAAAAAAAAAACCTACTCATTTTTTTAATTACGATTGCATACTGTAAATGAATGCTGTTATGGTAACTTTATAATGTTGCATGCCTTTAAATTAATGCTTAAAGCATCATGTGGGAATGAAAGTATATAGTATGCAAAATTAATGAGAGTGGAAGGGCAGAATGTTAGGCGGGCCTGCGCGCCCAATTCTTTACCCTTTAAAAATAAAGTTCGTTCGTTCGTTCCACCTCATCTGGGGATCGAACCATAGACCACTGAGCTAGGAAGCCAGTGCACTAACCACTATGCTACATCGGCTCCCTAATATAGAATAAACATAAGATAAGACATAAATATGAGTTTCATAATAAACATAAGATAAGACATAAATATGAGATTCATAATAAACATAAGATAAGACATAAATATGAGATTCATAATAAACATAAGATAAGACATAAATATGAGATTCATAATAAACATAAGATAAGACATAAATATGAGATTCATAATAAACATAAGACATAAATATGAGATTCATAATAAATATAAGATAAGACATAAATATGAGTTTCATAATAAACATAAGATATAAATATGAGTTTCATAATAAACATAAGATAAGACATAAATATGAGTTTCATAATAAATATAAGAGTACGTTATCAACACCATTCTAAATAAAACCTCTATCATCTTTATAATCCATCTAACAATTTGATGAGGTAACCAACATTATTTACATCTCTTTATATTGTAGGTCAACATTATATCATTAATGTCAATTTCATACATTTCATCACATTAACAAAACAGGTGGAGAAAATCGAAACATGATACAACCACAGAATACAATTACATATCATGTACATTCTCTCTACAGAACACTAATAATCAGTAATAAATGCAGGTCACAACCAAGGTCACACTAACGTACATTTGTTTGCAACACACAAATTCTCTCTTAAATATGGTGTAATCTCTTTGTTACATGAAAATGTGTTCTGTGTGGCTAACATCTTAAAGAGATCCTTCCGCAGATTGAAAAATACTTTCCTGTAACTATAACCTGTCGTCAGTTATCCATGTATGTATGGATAACTAGAAGACATAAAAAAGTTGATCAATGGTGTGACGAAATCGTCCTATTCGTTCGTGCAATTTTTCTGTCTACACTCCTCTATGTCAATGTTCATCTGTCATTATCTCTCAGTCAAGGTGCAATCCCACGTTTTTGCCCTTCACATCTCATGCCATGTTTATCTTCCTGATTTTGCTCAGTCACCGCTTAGTGAAAGCATGGGGTTGATAAAGATTAAGACAACATTGACTGCTTTTTGTTCGCAGCCTAGAGTTTACTCAAGACACAGGCAATCGATAGATAAGCTAGTTTATTGCTTTCGTCAAGTCTCGTTGAGGACTAATAGATGTGTCGGATTAGCAAGAAATGATGGTCATTTAAGATAACGAGTGTTTAATTTACGGGCAAGACTCGTAGAAAAAGACAACTCCCAAGTTTATTTTGATTTCAACCATATGGAAGAATTAGGGTAGGGCAAATGACAATTATTTCCGGCAATGTCTATTATCGTAATAAACAGAGATGGGAAGAGATGGACTTATTTCTCAGGACAACTCTACCTTCATTAATACTGAAAGTTCGGAATCCTAGGAACCTGAACACTAAGTCATAGTGGGAGTCTATTGTAAAGTAACACCCCAGACCACGTAAGAGCCATCTAATTAAGTTGCCATAACTATTTCTCTGAGCCAGATGTCAGTCTGTATTCCCAAAGAAATTTGTTTCGGTGGTACCAATTGCTGGTGCTATCTGTGGAACAAGTGAATGGCATAAGTGGCCTGCAGTCAAAGCTAGACACCTACAGCAGACGGGTCGTAACAAACGCTGGATCATCTTCGCAATTACTCCACGACATTACGAGGAACGTGTGGCGGCCACCAAACTTAACCAGTGACGAGCGTGAACCAGTCCATACCCTGCAAAGAACAAGCATCGGCTGGAGCAGAAACAAACCGACAATCTTACTGGCAGCTAAGTACCCATTCAAAGCTGCCAAGTGAACTCTCTACTTTTGATTTTTTTTCAAATCAGACCATCACCTGTGAGGAAATTTTAAAGTATTTAAATTCACACCACCCTTATTTATTTTACAATTGTTAACGATAATTGACTATTACGTTTTGCTATCTGTAAGTATACAAATTTATAGTTGATTTGATCAGTTTGAGTGAACTGCACCCGTATGTATTAGTCATTTAAAAAACTTATAACAGAGCTATTTAAGTTATATTTTACTGAGTTAAATCAGTTGGGGGCTCATCAAAACGAGCAAAATCCTAACTCATAGAAGGTCAGGAAAGATAAAAAGTTTACACGGCCTGGATCCTATCAGCCGTAGTACTTGATTTCTTTAAATTCCTATGAGGCTGCCTAGAACTGAAACACCATTCTTCAATTCACATCTCTGCCAAGAGTAATTTTGAGCGAAAGGTAGACACCTTTGAAGACCCTCGGTAGAAACTCTGAATTTTGGCCACTGGTGGACCATCACTGCAGAACAAGGGGAGTAAATCCAGTGACCCTGAACAACACACTATTGTGGTAAAAGCACAACTGAGAATTGCACGGGATAGTTACTCTACCTAGACTATACTGACACCTAATCCTATTTAAGAGAATTGTCAGTTGGTATTTTAATTTGAGATCGCATAAGTACAAACAACATTTAAACTATTTTAAAGAGAATAATTGATAAAAGCAATCTATTTTTTATTGTGAGGTAAAAAAACAGAGTCCATAATCTGGAGTGTGACAAATCGGGGCGGCCCCTATCAATCTTTGTTTCACTCCGGTAGTATCGGTACATTTGTGGTACTGATTTTTATTATGTGCTTTCAATTATCACACTTTTCTTTTTTTCTTTCTTCGTTATTTTTCTGCTAAGTAGCAGAGATTTGAGTATTGTCGAATTGCTTGACACTCCCTGCAGGTGATAATAATCACATTTTCTTGACGCCACCCAGATTTGCTGAGATAATTACTCGCAGTCGCAAGGGGGCGGCACAGCTTGGCTAAGGTTAGCACAAGATCTCGTGTACGCGGCGGAAACTTATGACATAGGCGTTTCCTGTCCTACTTGTTATGACAAGAGTACTTTCTGATAAAGTAATGATGGTTACATTTTGAACACGCTGTTTTATAAGTTTACAGATCTGTCTGTAAGTTTGTACACAAGGGTATCGGACATCTTATTACCATATATGGGAGAGTTGACCTCTTGTCTTACGTTCAAAATTATCCGATGACGGAATATTTTGAAATTACCCCATAACCCGCCTGTTTGAATATGATTTGGAGTTTTTTTATAGCTCACAACAAACGAAGGGGTGGGAAGGCAGGGAATATAATTTGACCATTTTCTCAAGCTATTTTACTTGAGAAATCGCTCGCCAAGACACCAGACTGCTACAGTGAAGAATTAGAATACAGAATTCCTTCTTAAAATACCGGACACCTTTTATTGGAGTATTTATCAGGACTTACAATATAGCCCAGGAAATCTCTAACATTTTAAATAAGGAAACCGGGACTGAGGAAACTGAAGGACCACACACGAAGTCAGAGAGGGAACATTAAATTAACGACATCCCAGACGCGTGTAAGAGGCCGATTCAAGTCTCTTTTATTCATCTGAGCAAAATGTATGTGAGCCAGGATTGGCGTAAGTTATGATTTACATTTCATATTTTATTACTAACATGTGAACTAACGTATATATATGTATATTTTACCAGTGAAGTTTAATATGTGAAACTCGCTACTGGATGTCAAAGTCATTTGAGGCTGGCAACTTCAGCGTATAGAATGATGATTCGTGAACCACCACTGCACGGGCTGAAGATTGCTTTATTGATAGTTTGGTAAAGAGAACTAAAAGTATAAAGTAGTCCCAGGTTCCTATGGAGCAGGGAGGGAAAGATGAAACAAATGATGTACATTTAAAGTATAATGCTTACATTTTCAAAGCAGTGTAAACGTCCCTATAGACATAGTCAGTTTAAAATTAATGTAAGTTTTCAAGCTTTAAACCAGTGTAAATGTCTATGTGCAAATATTCATGTTTAAGTTAATGGAACTTTTCAATCAGTGTAAATATAAATGAAAACATTTTCAATTTGTTTGTGAACTCTTTTCAATCAGTGGAGATGTATATGTACACAGACTCTATCTGTATTATTAACCTTTTCATTTAAGTATAAAGTAACTATGAAAGTTAAAGTTACTGGTTTTAATTATTTTAAAGTTATGATGTTTGTCTCAGTCAAATTACTACACACACTCTAAACACAGGAGCTATACCTAGAATTAGTATAATTCCGCTGTTAAGTTAAAATCAAGGGGTGGGGGCTTATACAAGCTGAAAGTAATAAGTGCTTAAAATCCTTCACAAAAGCGTCGGCCAGAACAGGTATTTACACAGAGTTAACATACTCAGCCCAAAGCAGTATTGTTCTCGATTATTCTGAATATCTTGTGAAAGACTCCCTTTGTAATAGAAGTGTCATCACCCTTCTATCTACATCTCTGCCAAGAGTTATCTTGTGCGAAGGTCAGGATACCTTTGAAGCCCATATTAGATACTCTTGATGCTTTTGGCCCATTGTTTGACCACTACATGCAAAGCAGGGGAGGGCAATACTGTCACACGGAGTTAATTAATTGTTGTAGTTTGTGTTTTCTAAAGCTGTAGTTGTATTTTTTTGTAGACAGTTAGTTAATTTGTAATTACAGGTTCCAATTTTTATAATAGTTAAAGTAGCTACTTGCTTTAATCGTCACATTGATAAGCCGACCTTTATTAGCACAGAATTTTCGATCTGCAAAAAACTGTCACACTTTTTACTTAAATATTGGTAAAGAAATTAGTGTTCGCCTGTGAGAAAGATCTATCTCTGACTTTGTGGTGGTTACGTCGTGAAAGAAGAACACAGAGAGAGCTGTGTGTATGTGTGTGAGAGAGAGAGAGAGGAGAGAGAGAGAGCGAGGAGAGAAAAACGAAAACGCACAAAGCGAACCGAAGCACAAAAGGTTGGAGAAGGTTGGCCACGCGAACAAACAAAGGAGAGAAAACAGAGAAAAGAAGCAGAGAAGGCTGTGAAACACAAGGAGATAGACAGAAAAGCCAAAATGGCATTCAAAAAAGAGAGAACACTCCGAAAGACAAAAGCTGGACAAGGGCGTAGAAAAAAGAAATGGCAAAAAAAAAGAAAAGGAGAGGGTTCCACGAAAATGAGATTGAAAGAACCAGAGAAAGATGAAAGAAGAGACGACCAGCAACAAATGATAGGTCTAAATGTCTTTATATTTATAGAACTAGACAATAATGGTCAGTTGTTATGTTCAATTAATTGATATTTTAACTAAAAATTGTTTTTCTAGAGGGTTGATCCCATTTTTTAAATTTTGTTTTTAAAAATGTAGTTCAAGGAAAGGTCTAGTAACTTATTATTTGCACAAAATTACGGACATCAAAAGTGTGCCTAACAGCTTTATATTTTGAATACCAGTAGGTCACAAATCAAGCAACATATTGATTACAAAAGTACAACCAGTGGCAGATCTACAGCTTATTATTGCTCAGAACTACATATAAATCGCAAGTCTAACAACTGTATATTTGGATACACGTAGACCAAAGACACATCTAGCAACTTAATATTTATAATCAAGTACACCAATGATAGGTTTTGGAACTAATATGTATTTCACAAGTACACAATGGTAGGTTGGCAACTTAAATTTATATACAAGTATCACCAATGGTAGGTTTGGCCAACTTAATATTTTATACACTAAGTACACCAATAGTAGGTTTGGCAAACTTAATATTTGAACAGAATTACATCAGTAGCAAGCTTAAACAACTTTATATTGGATGGATACAAGTAGGTCACAGACAAATCTAGAAAAAACCAATATTGATACAAAAATTGTAGATCAAAGCAACTTAATATTTATACACAAAGTACACCAATAGTAGGTTTGGCACTTAATATTTGAACAGAATTACATCAGTAGCAAGCTTTAACAGCTCAACTTTATATTATTGGGAACAAGTAGGTTCACAGGGACAAATCTAGAAAAATCCAATATTGATACATACACAAAATTGTAGATCCAATGCAAACTTAATATTTAGTAACACAAGTACAACCAATAGTAAGCCGCTGTATGGCATACTTAATATGTGAACTGAATTACAATCAGTAGCGCAATGCTGTAAACAACGTTTATATTTGGATACCCAGTAGGTCACAGTCAAATCTAGAAAACAATATTGATAGGCACAAACGGCCTGATACAGGGTCAAGCCCATCTTAATAATTTTTACACAGAGTACAACAATGGTAAGGTTTGGATAAGCGGCGCGTGATTGTACAGACATTACATCAGTAGCAGCTCGTATGCCGACTTTATATTTGGATAACAAGTAGGAGCACTAGACAAATCTAGAAAATCCAATATCTGATCACAACAATTGCTTAAGATCAACGAACTTCATATTTTTTTAACACCAAAAAGTCACCTTTCGTAGGTTGGGCAACTTTATATTTTAACATGAATTGAATCAGTAGCAAGCTTAACAATTTTATATAATATGGATACAAGTAGGTCACAGGAACAAATTAGAAAACCATATATTGATACAAAAATTGTAGAGTCATTGCAACTTAATATTTAACAAAAATAGGAAAATAGAAGATCTAGAATATAAATATTTTGACACAAGAAAGCAAATATTTAAAAACAAATATATTAATATGCCTTTGTATCTGGAGTTGTTTCTTGATTACTATTGTTGTGGCTTGAAGAAGTATAATTGATGGTTCCTTGATATTATTGATCCATTTGTGTTCTTGTTTCTGCTCAAAATAAACTTTGTTTTTCGTAATTATTGTCATTCAGAATAATGGATGTTGTTTGCTCTTTTCCTTAGGTTTTTTTCTCTCTTAAAAAATCGGTTGTAATATTGCCACCATTATTTCTTGCTATATAAAGTTAGCATTTCTTTGAATAATGTCTACTCCTTTTGAAAAATTAATTTTTTATATGTTTTTTCTGCACTCATTTTCTCGTCTCATAAAAAGCCTGTGGCATTCACACTTTAAATGAAGGTATAACCAAGGTACATTATTATGGAACTGTCAAAAAGAAAATATGTTCTTGTCGAAGAGAGCAAGGTACAT